>CAXIUP010000216.1:10000-172242 GCA_964035015.1 Corallium rubrum | reverse complement strand
ACATCGACCTTTGCCATGTTATGTGTGGGAGAAACTTAAGTTTTACAACTTGCTGTCGTTCGCCAGAGGGCAACGTGGCGGTAACCATCTAAGGAGAGTAAATGGGAAAGTTATAAGCACCATTAAGCCTTTCGTTGGACGCCAAAATGCTATGGCAAAACAACGTGGAATGAACAGTGCCAACTTATTAAATATTCAAGTTTCCATCTTGAATACAAAGTACAACGCTGGAATCGCTGGAGCAGAACAGAATAACAACGATGTTCGTACTTCTACACACAACAAGTTTCTGCCACGTTTCTGCTTAATGAATGTTCGATCCTTGCTGCCGAAAATTGACGAACTGTCTGCCTTTGTGTCATCTACCCCAATGGATATCATTGCCATTACTGAATCGTGGTTGAATGAAGACATTGATAACAATATTTTATCTATCGACGGCTTTAATATACACCGTAATGACAGGTCTACTGGTCGTGGCGGTGGTGTTTGTGCATACGTATCTTCGAATATCCCCTCGAAAAGAAGGCAAGATCTTGAGAATGCTGCTTATGAATGTATGTGGGTTTGGCTTCGCCCTCACCGCCTCCCACGTCCGTTGTCCGGAATAATGTTAGGCCTCGTTTATTGTCCCCCAGATGTAACTGCACAGAAACAGAATGATCTTGTTGAATATATAATTGGTAGTGTGGACCTGGTTCGGTCTGCACATCCTGATTGTGGTATTGTTATCTCAGGCGACTTTAATTGCTTAGATATCACCGATATTTTGGCGAATCATAATCTTAAACAGGTCGTTCAAGATCCAACCAGAGGTAACAATATATTAGACCTAATTGTGACTAACTTATCTCATCTGTACCGTACGCCAGCTATTTTTGCTCCTCTTGGTAGATCTGACCATAATACTATCATGTGGTCTGCGGACACCAGTTGTGCTAATAATCCAGTTAGGTCGCGCGCAATAAAACGTTATGTGCGCCGTTTCACACAGTCATCGTGCGAGGATTTTGGTAGGTGGTGCAGTACTCATGAGTGGTTCACAGATATCCAGGAACCCGTCAGTGCTACTAACCTGACTGTGTCTTTCACTACCGAGCTTCATTCGGCTATCGATCAGTTCTTTCCGACTAAATTAATCAAAATCCACGATACTGACAAACCGTGGATGTCACTTACCCTGAAGCAATTTATTATCAAGAGACAAAGAGCCTTCCATAGCGGCGATGATGTGTTATGGCGTCATTATAGGAACAAAGTTCAGAATGAGATTCGTTACCGGAAACACACTTATTATGTTAATAAGGTCCAACACCTAAAATCTTCTAATCCTAAGAAATGGTGGGATTGTGTTAAACAAATGTCTGGGAAAAAGAAGGCGTCATCTACGTCTATTAATATTACCAAGGACGGCGTTGCTCTTTCTGGAACCAATCTTGCTAATGTAGTGAATGACCATTTTCTGTCTATCAATGCTGATCTTCCACCTCTCGATCTTAGTTCCCTACCAGCTTACTTACCAGCTCTTCAGCCGGTACCAACAATTACACCTATTGAGGTCTGTCATAAACTCCTTAGAGTCAAGCCTCTTAAATCGCATGGCATGGACGGTATCCCTAACCGCATAATAAAAGAGTTTGCATACGAACTAGCCGAACCAGTCTGTACCATATTTAACGAGTCTTTATCTTCAAGCATAGTCCCATCTGATTGGAAGGACGCTAGTATAACTCCTATCCCTAAAATTCAGCCTGCATGTTGTGAGGACGAACTTCGTCCCATCGCCCTTACCGCATGTTTATCCAAGATCCTTGAAGACTTCGTCGTAGGATGGATGATTGACGATATAAAGAGCAAAATCGACCCCAAGCAGTTTGGCAGTCTAAAGGGTTCATCTGCAAGTTTTTGTCTGATTGATATGGTAAATAACTGGCTGCGTACCCTTGACGCCCCCTCGCACTATCTTAGCGTCTGCTTTTTAGACTTCAGTAAGGCTTTTGATCGGATAAATCACAACATCCTCATTGGAAAACTCATATTACTTGGCGTTAGAAGATGCATTATTCCATGGATCTGTGACTTTCTCTCTAATCGTCGTCAATTAGTTAAGATCGGTGGATTTCAGTCAGCATGGGGGAGTGTTAATGGAGGTGTCCCACAAGGAACCAAGCTGGGTCCGATATTATTTCTTGTTATGATTAACGATCTTGAACTAAAGTCTCCACATACAAGTAACTGGAAATATGTTGATGATCTTACTCTTTCTGAATCTCTATCTATACGTGATCAATCGACACTACAGTCTGACCTAGACGAAATACAACAATGGGCAGAGCGAAATGACATGCGGTTGAATGTCAAGAAATGCAAAGAAATGGTGATCAGCTTTCTACGACAAAGTCCGAACATTGCTTCCCTGCATATTAATGGGAATCCACTCAACGTCGTATCATCATTTAAAGTACTTGGTGTCACTTTTAACGACCATCTGAAGTGGAATGATAATGTCAACAGTATCGTGAAGAAAGCTTCTAAACGCCTGTACATCTTGCGTATACTGCGGAGAAGTGGTGTTCCATCAGCTGACCTACTACCAGTTTTCCTCGCCCTGGTACGTTCAGTCCTAGAGTACGCATGCACAGTTTGGCATACGAGTCTCCCTGATTATCTCTCAAACAAGATTGAACTTGTTCAGAAACGTGCCTTGCGCATATTATACCCAGGTTTGCATTACACCGACGCACTTCAAATCGCCCAAATCCCTTGCTTAGCTACTAGGAGACATGATTTGTGTACGAAAACCTTTGAGAAGATTGCTAAACCCAACAACCGATTGAACCACCTCCTGCCTCCAACACGGGTAGCCGTGCATGGACGGACTTTGCGCAATAAGGACTGTCTGTCCCTACCAAAGTGTCGTACTATTAGGTACAAACATAGTTTTATTCCAGCAATGTGCTTTGACGCAAGGAATAAACTTCAGTGATAGCTTTTAAATATCGTTTTGTAATTTCATTATTTGTATATTATATAGATTTTAACTTTTAGATATCTTATTGAACTTATGTAAACATATCATAATTCATTGTATTAATGCCAAGATATGTGAATAAACCATTTATTTATTTATTTATTTATATAATTAGACAACTCGCCCTCCTTTTCTACGAGCAGATAGTCAACTCGGCGACTATAAGCTCATAGAAAACTCGGTCTCGTTGTCGAATTGCTAATTAGATGTTATTAATAGTAAACATATAACACATTTCGCACCTAATTAACCACATAATGCAACAAAAAAAAAAAGAAAATACTTATAAATATTATAGCAATACTATTATTAATATATCAAAACATTGGTCCAGAAAAGATGCGTACCCCCGGCCCCCGCAGGAAATGCTAAACGGATCCTCTCTTCTCTGGAGATCCTGAGACCCAAATGAACACCCCCCACCTTCCCCAGACAACTTCGAAAGCTAAAATTACACTTCCCTCATGGGATATGGTTTTTTTGTCAACGGTTTATGAAAAAAACAATTCAGCTAATGCTTTGCGCCAACAGCCTCAGAGTCCAGGGTTGATTGATTGAGGATTTTCCAAGGGGGATTGAACAGCGACACCAATTGGATTAGCTTCGCATTCGGATACAGAATGACAAACTGTAAAATGTTTATCACTGCCAATGTTTATAACATTTCTTCGTCAACAACATCGTTGCCGCCATCAAAAAAGAGATAACTTCCAGCGCAGACAACTATAGCTTTGTCTCATTTTGGTTTGATATCTCAAAGAAATCATCTACGGGACGTTTTCCCTACGCAAAAGCAAGAAATGTGATCATTACTCTGAAGCTGAGATCGAAAATGCGGTTGGAAAGTAAAAGTAGGATATTCGTTTGGCAAGCTAGTTTGACATTTTAGAAGAGAAGTCTAAGGGCTAAGTGACCAACGAGTTGTTTACGTGTTGGCGTTAGAGTAACAATTAGCGTTCCGGAGCCGGTTTAGCTTCTGTAACCCTGTTTTTATATCTTTAGTAACTATTTAAAACATTATTTCCATAAATATAATAAGAACACTTTGTCACAGAGTCGCTCGCGATCGGTATAAAGTGGTTTATAAATAGTGCTTGAGAAATTACAACTAGACAACTTACACAGAGCTGGTGAAACACTCCGCTATCGTCTCGTGTTGTTCACGCATACCGTATTTACTCGTTTAAAGTAGTATAGGATATGGGGGTACCAGCACACTTTTTTGGGGGGGATATCGTCGGCACCATCACTTTTTCCATGCCCCGGTACCATCACCTTTTTAAGTGGCCTGTACCATCACTTTTTATGCTAAATTGCCATCATCGTCGCTGGGTTTTTTTCCAGGGACCTGTTAAGTTGTTGGTACCATCACCTTTCATAAGATCCGCAGTAGGCGAGGAAGAATTATGGGCTGGCAACAGGCGACAGCCTGGAGAATACCAGCCCATTTCTTTCGAGTGTTACCATCACTTTTCATCGCCGTTGGCCAGGCCGTTAGCCCCGCCGTTGGAATTTCCGTTTTACATGGCTTTGGCAACAGCTTGGTACACGGTTTGTCAAACGACAGGAAAGAAAACGGGAGGCTCATCAGTGAAAAATAGGCTGTCGCCAGCCTATTTTTTACTGTGGCCTCCCCTCGCCCGATTCGTCGGGAGTCCTACCGTTAGTCACTGCTGCTAGCCCTGCCTTTGTCAACTTTCATTTTTACCATCGGTGCCATACGACCTGTCTACAGCTTGGCACTCGGTTGGCCCGCGGCGTGGCCCAATCATGGATGCACACTAGAGGGAAATGGGCTTGCAAAAGCCATTTCTCTCTGTGTGCACCCGTCTCTGTCATAGCCGGGTTCCCTACTGATAGTCCCTGTTTCTGGTCTGGTCGTTGGCCTTTTTTATTGGAACACGGCTTGGCCCACGGCTTGGGTATTATAGCGGCCATTTGGCTGGTTATGTTAACCGTTTTCTATATGGTAATATAATTTGACCAGAAATTTTTCTATTTTATGGTCCATCAATTTTGCGCCCCAACCAACCAGCGACGCCCTCAGCCACCATAAGGTAATGCTACCGACCAATGGTCAGTACCACCACTTTTCCAAATATAAGTCTTCATAGAATCCAAGTCAGATTTTATGAACTGGTCAAAACCAGCGTTACAAATAAATTTCCCCTATATCACTCCATGGAATCCCACACAAATGTGAGAAACTCTATGGGGTATAATTTAAACTATCATCCAAACCTTAATAATATACTAAAAGACATTCTTACTAAACAGATACCCAGCCACAGCTGTTGCAACTAAGATAATCCCCAACTCATTATCCGGTTTTGTGGTGTGTATGTCGGGCGTATTGATGGGTGGTTTGTTAGGTGTATGGACGGCTTCTTTATGCGGATTCTCTGTTTTTTCATCTAATGTTTCCAAGTGTGGGACAAACTCCTGGTGTATTTTCTTTGGTTGCCTATGGACACCTTGGTAGCTTACTTTAGAATTAATACCAAATTTCATAAAATCCGATGCATGCCTAAGTAAGTTGTTATATCCCAGAATTTTTTTCTTCAATATTGTTAATGAACCTGGCACCAACCACGTGTCAGGACTTATGGCTAAATTCTGGGTGACGTTAGTATCTGATATTGCCCTGTTCATATTAAGAATCCAGGTGCTGACAGAGTAGTTAACTACGGCATCATCTACAAGGACTCTGAATTCCTGCTGTGACTCTAGGCTTCCGGCACCTTTGTTAACAATGCTTATCCTTGTTTTAGCCTGTGAACCTAGGACAGCGTAAATGTAAGCCTCTATAGACTCGTTGAGATACTGCAGGCCTATCCCAGTGAAACCATCTGTCTTTAGTGGTATGAACCTTCTGTAGTGTGTTTTATAGTCGCTGTTAAGTCGCCACATCCACTCCTTAAATGACTTGTCGTGTTTGTAACCAGAGTGGTGATTAATAAGGAACTTCTTCTCCCTAGGTATGTTTGCCATGTTATCGATAACATCATTCCCAACACCGAACTCCCTCATTAGGTCACCCTTCTTTTCTTTTATCAGACGCCTTAGTATACGCCTTGTGGTGAAATATAGGTGGAAACGCATAATGGAGGTAACCACTGGATACACATCGTCTGAAAATTTGAGATGCTCCACCCCAACGCCACAACAGTATGAGCTAAGGTAGACAGCGAGGATGAGCTGGTAATAAGGTTTGTCATTATCCCACCATACCGCAATGTCCGTCCTATTTCCTGGGTCCAGTACTGGTAATTTAGACATGAAAAAGTTGTGGTCGTTAACATAAATCCTGAAATTGTTAAGGTCGTAGTCTATGGCGTTTTCTGATAGGTATGTGAACTTTGAGAAGTCGTATTTCCCCTCAATGTCACTCTTCCAATGTCGCTTACCCTGGACTTTTTGCACAGTACCACCACCTAGCCATATTTTTGGGAATCTTGGCGGTGGCTTATTTATTGTTAGGTACTTGGTATAGTTTTTGTTACTCCTGAATTCCCGATCACAAGTGTAGATGTATGAACCGTCTACAGGTCCAAAGAACACGCCTGGCTCTGACTTACCAAAAACTGAGTCAGTTACAAACTTGCTTCTGTCAGCATACGGATATTTAACAAAGAATCTACTTAGGGTCTTGTTCATATATTATAGGCTGTGTAATGTTCTCAGACGGTGGCGGTGTATGTTTACCTTTATGTTGGTATATATGTTTTCCAGTTATAGCAACACCTCCGAGTAATCTTATTAGGGGTATGTATGGGCTAACTACTGATATAACGCTCTCAATATCTTTTCTCAGTATACCGTTATTCTTAAGTTCATCTGTCAGCGCAACAGGATCTTCGATTGCGTCAAGACCACCAAGCATTGTTGAGAATTGACTTATTAGTAAATCTGTCAGGAACCCATCTGCGTCCTTCTTCCTTTTAGCTTCATAGGCCCTGTAAATTTTGTTTAATGTCTTTTCACTACACTTCCTTATATGCCCAGACTTCTGGGTAATGTACCCATCATCAGATGCAATGATAAGTTCCTCGCGCTTGGTGTCTGCGCTATGCTCCTCAGTGTTTACAGTTTTAGCAATACTCTCTTCCACAATCTGTAGCTCATCCACTAGTTTTTCAATAGCTTCGTCTTCGATAACAACTGGCTCAGCTTTATTGCGCTTACCTTCCTTCTTCAGACAGTAAGGCATGTTTCATTTAACTGTATAAGTTGGTGGTTTCGTACTGAGTCTGATGTCAAGGTATCTTCCTATAGCAAGTTGCGCAATGATAGACTTCTCCATTTCACTGTCTGCGATATGTCCAAAGAACTCGTCCCTCAACACCTTCATACTTCTTCTGTTATGAGTACTGAAAAATATCAGTCTAGTTGTATTATCCCTTATGCCAGTCGCTACACTGTTCAATTTCTGCGTGAGAATGAACAATTGCAACGTGATATTATGATGCCTACCACTATACGATAAAAAAGTCAGCATGCCGTCGTTGAGATGCTGATCATTTGTGTTACTCATGTCATCAACTATTATCGCGGTTTTGCACCCAGAGTAGATCTTCACTATAGCCTCAAGAACACAGTCAAGTCTGTCTGGGCTTATATCCAGTCCGATGACGTCGGCGTCACTAGACAGATATCCCCAGTCCAGATATGTCATGTTTATCCATAGTGTAGGACAAAGTATTATGATAAAGTCAAAATACTTTGCAGCAAGTATCTCGTTAAGCAGAGTATAAGTTTTCCCACATCCAGATGGTCCAACTATCAGAATAGTCTCAGGCTGATCCATATACTAATACTGAATAGATTGCAGCTGCCCATTGGCTAGGTTTATGAGTCCGTCCGACAGAACGTACATGTAGCATACACAAGCTGTAGTGCCAGCACTCTTCTCCACCTCAATGAGTATCCCATTCTGCGTGTCAGTCAGCTTTACACCCTGACCCTGTACCCTCTTCAGAGCTGTTGTTGAGAAGTCGCAAACCAGGGCAAACTTATCATGATAGAAATTCGCCTCACTAACATTCCTATCAGACTTGTCATCACATGGGAAGAACACCCGGCTGGCCTCATTAAAGAAATCGTACTTCTTCATCGACTGTGTGTATAGGAAGTTTGGCTGGCCCTGGAAACTTATCTTGACACTTTCAATATCTGGGTAGTAGAATGACTCACTTCCATCAGTGGTTCTTTTAAAGATCATTACGATGTTTCTTAGAGACTTCCTTGGTAGGTTAACATTTTCATGGATTTTTGTGCTGGCAGAGGCAACTGGAAAGGTTTTAACCAGGGTGGCGTGACCGTAGTAGGAAGATTTCCCTCTGCTATAGATTCCCTCAGTCTCACTAGCCAGCATCTCATTCTCGACTGTCTCATACCTCAACTTTAGATTGTCCAACTTGAAACTACCTGGTACAGCCTTACCGCTACCACCGGGTAGTAATACATTAGCCGGTGTGTTAATCTTTAGTATAGTCTCGTGTGTGTTCTGAAGTGCATGGGGGTAGTCATCCCCATTTTCAGTAAGTCAGTCATCATCGATAGGAATTGTGAACCTATCACCATAGATACTATTCATGAGAGCATCACCGGCAACACTAGAATTACCACTTGCGTCCTGACTTCTTAGCTTGGCAAGGTTGGCACTTCCGCCAAGACCCTGATCGATTTTACCAGACCGCTTGGACTTAGACCATAGGTCCTCGTAACATCTAAGAACATGGGCCTCATTCAAATCCCTATATATTTCCCCATTGAACTTGTGGGTGATTTGCTTGAACAACACTGTTAATTCTTGGGAGCTGAAACAACTCCAAAGGTGGTGTTGAAACCACTCCCAAGAGTGGAGTGAAATATTTAGAGTTGATTTGACTCCATTATTGGAGTTGAAATAACTCCAGTCTGGAGCGAAGTTTGTTACAAGCTATTTTTAGAGTTGTTTTCACTCTTTTGAAAATCACTCCACTTCACCATATATTTGTGAAGTTGTTTCTACTCCTATGTAGAGTGGAAACGACTCCTGTTTTGGAGTTAAATTGATGGAGTGAAAATGACTCTACCAAGTGGTGTTGTTATAACTCCTCTGTGGAGTGCATGATTACTCCAATATTGGGTTACAAAGAACTGCATGATTTATGATGTTACCAGGCATATACGTACAACTGCAATTTGATAGAATAACATATTTATACAGAGTATATATATATATATATATATATATATATATATATATATATATATATATATATATAATACTAGCATTTTCTAATAGAAATTAGTACTGTGCTCTGGAAGTGATTCCACTTCTTACAATTAAGAATTACTCATTTTTGACAGGCTGTCCCTTTGCTGCATTCTAAAACACATGTAATATATTACAAATAATAAAATGCGCACAACTTACATAACTTATGACCATATTATGATCTTGCAATGTGTTACTCTCCATAAATTAAGTCTTATTGTTATCATTATTTACATTTATGGCACTTTATTTTAAACAAGTTTCCCTTACGAAAAATTCCTATAGGATCCTATAAGAATTTTTAATTCCTATATGAATTCCTATTGGAATTAAAAATTCCTACAGGAAATTGAAATTCTATGGTAACTATTGCCATATGTGACCATGTGACATAGATGTGAATCCTATGGGACCAGTGTGGTAATAAGTTCATGACCACTATACGTCAGTTAGCATTATTACGAAACGCTATCCCAACACCGCCCCTAACCCTAATGCTAATAGGCGTATAGTGGTCATGAACTTATCACCACCAGTGTCGTACCCAGGCGCATGCAGCCACGAAACCGCGCGGGTAGCGAGCGCGCATTGATACTTGGGATAGCGTCATTTCGCTTTCGATTCTCATGAATCTCATCTCAGCGCGCTACGTTTGAAATTCATTTGGCTTTTGAGATCCAAGCTATGGAAAATTTTGGTAATAAAAGACTTTGTTTGCGAAGAGATCAGGCAGAACAGTCCTCACCGAAGTAACATGTCCTTACGGAAAGATTTAACTAAAGCGATGAAAATCCAGTTGAACCAAGGAAGTCCTAGAAGCTTCTCTCGCACGAGGCTACGAACAAGGTAAGAGATTGAGTATTTATCGTTTGTTTTCTATTGTCCTATTTATTGTAATGTGAAATTTTCTCTGGCTCTCGTTGTCAAATTTCCTGTTTGATTGTCCAATACAAACCATTTTATACTGAAGTTAGTGTAGATGAAGTCAATGTTTGGTATTAAGTCATCATCTTTTGCCTCGTGAACATATGGCGGCTGGAATCTCTTCTCAATTTTATAGTCGATTGTTGTTCCTAACAAACTCTCAAATCATTCTATCTTTTTTGCCATTCTTTAGCCACCGTTGCTTTCATGATAAGGATTATCTTATGTAAAACTAAAGCATTCAGATTTTGAGGTAAAAGTTATTTGTGATTAGTGTATTTTCACTGAATCACTGGCAGAATTCATCATGACTGTGAAATGTTAAATTGTTGTTAACAGACTAACAGTATGTTGTGTGTGTTTTTGTGTGTGTGTTTGCTTGCTTACACTGTATTCATTTCATATATTATTTTCTCTTGTTTTCTAGTGCATACTGTAGGGTAGATTACCTTGTTCAGCTGTGTTCAGCCATTCAATTCAACTTGCTATTTATATTGGTAAGTAAAATCCTTAATAAGCTTAATTCATATACTAGTAGTTTATTTATTGAGTAATGACATAATGATCTATTCCTATGTTGATATCTAGTGCAGTGCTCTGACCACTGAGCTACGGAGGCCATTGCCAAGAGCCTAGTCACGAGTTCTGTATATATAGTGGTGGTAATGCCGGTGTCATGGTCTCAGCGATCCCCCAGTCTGAGTTATCCCCCAAGACCAACTTCGTAGTTATCCCCTGCTTTTCTGCATTGATATTGTCGCTATTCTAACTCAAAAAATACATATAATCATGGAAACCATACTTTTATCACGTTCTTTTAAACATTTGGTTGCAAGGTAATCAATATCATAAGTATAAATATAAAACGTCTGTGATTATTATGAATGGCAATACCATGTAACTCATATAAATAATAGTTCGCTATTCAGAGCATCGAAGACTACTTATGTCTTATTAAATTTACATATTCTTAGAATGATGAAGTATCGAGTTTAGCGAGACGAAAGCTTAGCGAACTATTATTTATATGAGTTACATGGTATTGCCATTGGTAATAATCACAGACGTTTTATATTTATACTTATGATATTAATTAACTTGCGACCAAATGTTTAAAAGAACGTGATAAAAGTATGGTTTCCATGATTATACATATTTTTTGAGTTAGAATAACGACAATATCAATGCAGAAAAGCAGGAGATAACTACAAAGTTGGTCTTAGGGGATAACTCAGACTGGGGGGATCGCTGAGACCGTGACACCGGGGTAAGATTCTGGGTATATTACAAGTAATATTTGGCATTTCACTCGATTAATCTACATGTTCTAAGGATTTATGGTGAAGGAAAATTTTGAGTGTTGGAATATATACATTTTAAGACCAAACCGGGACCAGTTGCGAAAAATGCCAAAATGCCAAATATTACTTGTAATATACCCAGAATCTTACCCCGTGCCTATATTCATCCTCAGGGATTTTACATATAATTTGTAATATATGGAACATTCTGAGAAGAAATTCAGTGTATCTTCCTGGGCAAAAACTTCATCTTCATCGACTTTTTTGCTGTTAATGTTGCTGGACATGACGTCAAAGTACGATTTGAAAATTAGTTTTCTTTTGTTTCCAGACACAAAAAATCCTAGTTTGACGTCATGACCAGTAACTTTAACATCCAGTAAATCCGTGAAGATGAAGTTTTTCCCTGAGAAGATATATTGCATTTCTTCTCAGAATGTTCTAAATATTACAAATATGTAAAGACCCTGAGGATGATATAGGCACTTTAAAGAAGTTCCACTCAGCCACTTCTTTAATTGTTATTGTGTACAGTGTTAAATGCCCTGTTTCTGTCTACATGTTTTGATATCACCAAGTTACACACTTTACTGTAATTCATAACAGTAATGTATGTATGCATAATTTTATATTGAGATTGCACTGAAAACTTTCTTATATCTCCTACAACAGAAATTGAAGGTTCAGCTTCAGTAATTGCTCTGCCTACTCTACTGAAGGAGTGTAGCCAGGAAAGTGCTGTAATCAAAATTTGTTCCGTAAGTAACATGTAACATTTCAAGTAACTAGCGACAATTACATAAAAGGTGAACTAATGCACAAGCCATTTTTGTTAATTATAGCAGGGTGTTTGTTATAGCAGGGTTCATTAGTCGTCCCTTTTCTAATCCAGCAGCATCAAATCCTGATTGGAGCTAACATTTTCATTTCATACAATACATTAAATAATAGAAATAAAACTAAAGTTGTGATATCTAGATCAATAAGCAGCCTTCCCATGTAACAGGTGTAATGAGTTACAGCACTTATTGCCAGCCTTGTTCAAACTTACAAATGTTGAAAATGTTGTGTGTAACTATATATACATTATTACATGGTAAAAATGTGTCATTATCTTTGGGACATGGTTGATAGTAATGGTTATATGCTATTTTTTTCTTTTCCAGAAGAATGAATCAGTCGACAAGGCCATTAAGGAGTCTTTTTTCCCCAGGCTAGTGGGGGCAAAGGAAATCAATGACATTGACCCTCTTTACATTGTTGCAGAGGGGAAATTGGTGGCCAAACTAAGTGGGACAAGTGTGGGGTTACCAATGGCATTTGTGCTCCTATAATGGGTACTTACTATATTTTTAATATAGAGTACCCATTAAAGGCCAGAAATATTTACTTGTTTCTTGAGGCTATGCTCCTCGAAAACACAACGGAAGCGAAAAAGCGGGTAGCTTTGCAAAAATTTATGAAAGAACTCGAGTAAACTAAAACTAATATGTTAGTTTATTCCATGGTTTGTTATCAATATGGATTGTAAGATTTTGTTAGGTTAGATTATTATTTGTGTAGTTTTTGTTAGTGTATATACAGGGCCACTGAGAGGTTTTGTGGGGCCCGGGGCAAAACATTGATTGGGGGCCCCTGGTGACGTGAGAGTGATGACCACTTTGGGATTTTAGGGGGGCCCTCTCACTTGGGGGCCCAGGGCAAATTGGCCCCCCTGCCCCCCCCCCCCTCCCCCCCCCTCTGCAGGCCTGTGTATATAGTATTATAGTCATTTCTATATGATATATTTTGTGTATGTTTTAGCTATTAAATATTTTTTGGATGTATTTTGTACTTGGATTGTTGTTATACATACACTAGCTGAGATTGATGTTTGGTTCTGGAGTGAATTTCACTCCAGCGTGAGAGAGTTGTTTCAACACCAAACTGTGGAGTTATTTCAACTCCATCTTTGGAGTAATTTCCACTCCAGTATGAGAGAGTTATTTCAACACCAAACATTGGAGTTATTTCCACTCCATTCGTGGAGTTATTTCCACTCCACTCCTGGAGTGAATTTCACTCCACACGTGGAGTGCAAAAAGTGGAGTGAAAAGTACTCCAAAAGTGGAGCGGTTCTGTACCTTTTTTTTTCACTCCACTTTTGGAGTTGTTTCAGCACCCAAGAATTAACAGTGAAGGTGGACTTAAGGTTGTTCTGATGGTATGACTCCTTGTTACCATTTTTAAGGCTGAAAGTAAGCATTCTACTGCCAGGGACTAGTACATGATTAATCGGCATCGTAGCCAGCTTTACATACAGGTCCTGACCAGAGGATATATGTGTTGGGTTAAATGTTACGTCGACTACTCTCCTAGTACCTTTCTTACTACTGTCTGGTTTCTTTAGTTTATAGCTTAGAGTGATCCTATCTTCCTGCAACATAGACTAAGTTATATCTTATTTCTTTTTTCCGTATCTATCATAAACCATCCATACAATTGCCAGAACCAACACCCACAGATTGCTAGCCAACCAGGCCAACCCCATAGCACCATACTTTAGCAGAGCAGCTATTAGATTACCGACGGCCATGATGACAGGACCTAACACTGGACCAAGTGTCTTTGCCAGCTTCCTAAAGGCATTATAGACCGACCGTCCGAATGATCCGACAGCGTTAGCACCTCTTTTAATATTATGACGCAACCCTATTATTATCGTCGTCATGAGACCGGCCAGACCCACAGCAAGCGATGATGCAGTAAGCCAGTTCTCCTTCATCCACTTCTTAAAGCGCTCTAACCTAGACAGATCTCTTATGTTCTCATTACTATCAACCTCTTCCTCAAACACTACCCTAGCCTCACTTTGGACAGGAGAACCACCTTTCTCAACAATACGTATCAAATCACTCTTCAGCTCAGCAACCTTCTGAATATTTTTATACAGCTGCTCCTTCAGCGGGTCAGCCTCTCTCAGAGCCTTCAGTCTATGCTCATTAGCCATCTGGTCCAATGCCTCTATCTTAGTGTCAGCATCCCCCTTACGATTCAGAATTCCTGCGAACTCACAGATCTCCTGTTCTGTCAACTCCCCAACCCGTTCATGTAGCCTCTTACTAATCTCTGAAACAGAGGACTCGGCTATATCCCTGATCACACTCTCAGGTATCTCTGGCAGATCAATTGAATCATTACCAGTTCCGTCAAAAATGGTGGTGTCATTAAGGTCCTTAATAAGTCTACCTATCCTTTCCCCTGGCTTTGGGCTCTTATAGTGTTTACTCTTTTCCCTAACCATACTTTCGATTATCTCGGGTGTGTGTTCAGGATATTCATCCTCGTCAACCACCTCAGTAACGACTTCCTGACTTGCCTCTGTCTTATCTATCAACGACTTCACAGCGTCGCGTGTGGTTATGAACGTATTCTCAACTAGTCTGGTAAACTCCAACTCGTTTGATGAACCGACATTCAGCTTTTTAGTGGTGGATTTACCTGTATTAATCTCCCTAACGTCTACGCCCCTATAACTGAGAGTGACTGTGAGACCATCAAGTTTGACAGCCCCACCTCTCGAGAAAGAGCTACCATGGATTATTCTGAGACCGTCCTCATTATTTAGTAGGGGCCTTACGTTCCCAGAATCAACCCCACCATCAGTTAAGGCTATAAACGATCTAATAAGTTTGACCACACTACTACGCCTCTCCTCTGACATTTTTTTGCTGATGGTACCTTTTCTAGTTATCATACTGTTAATAAAATTATTAATATTGTCCTTAGTTCCAATTCCCCTAACAACAGAAATGTCTTTAGTCCTGTAGTCTACATCATAGTCAATCCATGCCGTCTCAGCATAAGGATCTCCAGCCTGATCTAACAGGTCATCAGATTCTGATTCCGTCTGATCACCACTATCCTCTTCAACATTTTCAGGAGGATTGTTTTCAAGGTCGTCAAACATATCACCACCTTCAGACATCTATACACTAACCAATATTCTGAATATCACTCTCAGGTACCCAGCTATTATGCCTGCTATCATACCCGAGCCATTTCACCAGGGCCATCTTCTTTTTCCTCTTCAGTATTTTCTCTACTCTATAGACATGATCCTTCTTAACAACAGCACTTAGCTCCTCTTCATAAAACTTCCCAATTATTGGCTCATCCTCTAAGTCCGCTATTTCATAAACATTTGGATCACCCCGGATTACCTTAATCACCTTGAATAGTTCCTCTGTGAAGTTAGCCTCATAACCTTTAGTAAATATGCTTTTGTACTTACTTATCCTGACAGTATCACCAACTTTAAATTTAGCTAGAGGGTATTCTCCAAAGGCGTGGCCAAATAAGGTGTTCCACACTTCAGCCTCATTACTTTTATTCACATTAGCCGGTTTCATCAGTATAGTTCTATGCTTACTGTTATTGTAATTGCTAACCAGCGAGTCTAGAACATCAGTCCACTTATACGTTCCCTTATTGTAGAAGTACTTCCACATAACCGTCTTGAGGGTTCTGTTGAACCGTTCCACAACAGCAGCCTTCTTGCCCGATAGGGGGCTAAAGTACTTAGCACCAGCTCCCTCCAGTAAGGACTTCACCCCAACGTTGTAAAATTCCTTACCATCGTCAAACTGCACCAGTTCTGGATCCGCTCCAAAACGCTTCTTAAATCTCTTAAGCAACAACGTTACCGCCTTGGTCATACTTCCAGTGTCTTTCCTATACACAGGGATGGCAAAGGCATATCTGCTTAAAATTTCAACAGCCGTCAATATCCAACGGTATCCCTCGTTCTTATTCCCATACTTACCCATATCAACAAGATCCATCTGCATCTGCTCACCAAGGTAGTAAACCCTAGTCCGCCTGAACTTATGCTTACCAACTATTTTCCTGTAACGTGTAAAAGTGTCCTGAGATTTTAGCCACTCAGTGACCTTACTCCTACTAACACCTGGGAGACCATCAGCCAGGGCTTTCTGGTAAAGTCTTTCAGCTGACTGATAACCAGTTGCCGGATTATAGTATATATCTCTAAGCCCCTGTTCCAATTCTATGTCATTGTCCATATACTCTACGAGATGTACAGCTCCAGCAATATGCTCCCAAAACCATTCAACGGGTTTCCATTCTGATCTGTCACATGGAATTCCAACTCATTGATGACACCTTTACCGATTTCCAGCTCGGTCTCAATGTCTACAAATGACTGTGTCGAACCAAACAGCGACTGCTCACTAGTGACTGGAAGACTCACTAGGGTATTACTCTTCCTTCCATTATACAGGTTCACTGATGTAGATATCACATTACACATCACCACCAAGTACCTCAACCCATTATTCATGTTTATCAGCCCACTCTTCGTGCTACTACCTGGTAAGAATGTACGAGTGCTAAATCCTAGTAAAGTGGCTAAGTTGCTATGCATTGCTAGCGTCGTGCTACTGTCAGTCACCATCGTACACTTAGCCTCTGGTTTACTAAGTGTTAATGTAACCCCACTGTTCCCCTCAAGTATCTTCTTAAAATCCTGGAATGTATAATAACCATCCCCAAGGAATTTATTCACCCTCTTATTGTGAAGATAGTAGTTACCCTTACTGCTGGTCACATTATAGTACTCCCACATTATGTAGGCCTTCTTAAGAAGAATATGGGGATTTCTCCCTGTCAGTATAGGCTCCTCTAATCTAATAACCTTATGTGATCCTTCTATCAGCACGGTCAGTTTCCTCATAGTATAGATCATATTATGACACCATCCATCACAGGCATATATACCCTATACTATGAGTCTAAACTTAGGTTTTAGCAATGGCACTGATACCACCGCCACCCTAGAGGGTGAAGCAACAGGAAATATTGATATGGATAGGTTTCTTATAAAGCAGACCAGAGATCCAACACATGATAATCACCTAATCAGCAGAATATATGCCACTGGTAAATTTGTCTCCAAGTTAGACAAACTAAAAGGTACAGCAACAAGAGACATTGATATGGGGGTGTACGGAATAACCCAGAGTAAAAAAGCAACTGAAGACAACCACTTGATAAATAAAAAGTATGCCACAGAAAAGTTCGCCAAGAAGGAAAATTACAGGCTTAACGTACGCCACAATGGTATGGTACTACCTATCAGTTGGTGGAACTCCGGAAGCACTTAATGCTAACGCCTACCCCATGGTCTCAATAAGTAAGGACACTATGATAAGAATATTATGCCATTCATTTGACAAGGATGGCGTCGTACCTAACAATGTGGTAAAGGTCACATACCGGCTGTACTATGTTACCTACAGAGCGACACAAGGTTCTGAGCTACTGGGTACACTAACCCTAGGTAATGCAGACAGACATTATAGCGGTCACTTTCTATACCTGTGAATCACGACTTCTATGTGAAAGACACTATCTCAGCACAGCATGCTAGTGATAAACCATCTGTCGGATACATCCACCCAACAATAACTGGACTGACTAGTGGCAACGAGAGTTGTCTAACTGTAGCATTTTATGAGCCAGTCTGAATAAGGGTTAATGTATGGTACTCAATAGGGAAAGGAGTGTGATAAGGTTTAACCATATATCTAAAGACCTTAACCCAGATAAGGTTGAGATGCTTAGATCTATTTATGAGCATTACCATATGATGGCCACTTGTTATCAGTGGCAGTTCAAAAGGATGAGTAGGATTAACCTAGCTATGAATATGACTGCTATC
The DNA here is from genome assembly GCA_964035015.1 of Corallium rubrum. Classification (NCBI taxonomy): domain Eukaryota; kingdom Metazoa; phylum Cnidaria; class Anthozoa; order Scleralcyonacea; family Coralliidae; genus Corallium; species Corallium rubrum. Next base: position 154,003 of record CAXIUP010000216.1, on the reverse strand, counting down.
TTCCTCACCATAGCTGGTGGGGCATTCAGTGCATTAGGCGGCTTTGCTACGCTATCCATAAGTGCTGTTGGCTTACTAATGCTTGGTTATATAAAAACCAGAAAGATAAACGAGAAAGTAAGTCAGTGTGAGGCAGCATACAAAAGCTACACAAAATCACTCAACACTATAAAAGGCCATCTGAGGGGTATTGAGTTTGATAAGTTCAGGTTACTTAATAATCTGACTATGTCTGACAATCTGATAAATGACAGCACAATACCGTTAGAGAGAAAAATAAGAGACAGGTACAGAAGAACATACAGAGGTGAGGCCTATGTAAAATCAGAGTAGTAGTATGATGGAGGAGTTTGATATGGATGCCTTAGGCAGTTACAGAGTTAATGATGATGATGACAGCCAGACTGCTGACTATGACATCCCTCAGACTGAAGAAACAGATTTCGGTGGGGAGTATTATACTGACAGTCATTCCAGAATAATTGTTAGTGAAGATAAGATGAGGCAGATCAGGAGACGTCATGCGTACAGAGACACGGAGGATTTCTTAACTAGCATTCTGGACCTTGAGCCTGGGTGTAGTGATCCCAGATTCGTTGACTACCTGTTGGACAATGATGTCTTTAAGATCACTAGGGAGATGAGTGATGCAGGTCTTGTAAACGACTACGCTGTGAGCTACCTTGGAGGTGAGTTTAGGTCAATTGGCCGGGCTCTCACAAATGAGGAGAGTAATGTGCTAAGGACTGGTATAAGGGAGTACTATGATGAGTGGCAAAGGAAGATGCTCAGAAGGACTACGAAGAGGGCTGGTGTGCTAGCTGGTATCGGCCTTAGCGTAGTAGCAGTAGTCACAGGGCTAGCAGTCGGACTAACAAGAGGAGGTTCAGATGTGATACATGCAGGTAAAAAGAGGAGGAAGTGGGAGAAGCTTAATCCAGCCAAGGTTGTCATTCCATGGTCAGACATTGAGGAGGCTGGTGGAGGTGCTCTAGTTTTTACTGGTAAGTATCTTAAAGTTATCTTAGCGGTATCTGCAGTGTATCTGACAGTAAGACGGTGAGACATCTCAAAGTAAACCTGAGGTAATCTATAAGATGTCTGATAGTAAAGACCCCAAAATCACTACTGAGGTTAAGACTAAAGATCCTAAACGTGTCGAGGCAGGTAAGAGGCTGGCAGCGATTTCCAAAGCAGCGAAAGAAAAGGAGATGAAGGAAAGGATAAAGATGGAGGAGCCAGATTCATGGACATTACCTAGAGGGTATGTGTTAGGCTTAGCAGGTATTCTGATAGCAGGTGTGTCATTATACTTTTCATGGAAAAGTGATAGGAGGGTGGTAGCTGCTGCTGTTACAATCCCAGTAGTTCCACCAGCTGAGACTAGTAAGTTGGAAACGTTATAACTAAATATCACTAATGTTATGTCGGCTCAGAGGAAGGAACTCATGAATGAAGGATTCGACGCTGTTCTGATTACAATAGGAGTTGTGCTAATTAGCATGGCTAGTAAGAAGCTGCTGAGGGAGCCGCTAACATCAGCTGAAAGTGTGAAGTCATATGTGAAGCTAGCAGTTGGTATCACAGCATCAACACTAACTGTCAAATATCTGCAGCAGAAGAAGTATATACCTGAGGACCCCTTCAAGAATACCTAGTTAACATTATGGCAGGTGCATTAGCAGGTGGAGCTATTCAGACAACATTCGCTGCGCTAAGTTTTGCTGGGGCAGCGTTTCTATTTAATAAACTTAACCATACCGGATATGAGGCGGAAATTAAAAGACACAACCTAAGCATGGAGAAGTTGGCGGCAGCTAAGGAAGCATTCTACGAAAATGAGATAAGACATAAGGATAGGTTGGCTCAGCTAAGAGCGGAGTTAAGTGATGCCAACGCCGACATAAATACCACTAATAGGGCCCTTGATAAGCTGAGAACATACACTTCAAGTGGTATAACCTTTAGGGGTGAACCTAAACTGGGAGACTTCTATAAGCCTTCTAAGGAAATGCATAAGTACCAGGCAATGTTTGTGGCTATAGCAGGAGTCTCTGTGGGTTTCATAGCACATAGGGGTGGATTCATTTAAAGATTTATTACCACGCTATATTATATGAGTAGAAGGGAAGACTATGTGGAGAGAAGACTTAGGAAAATCGATGAGATGTACACATGCGACTGTGGCGGCTACCGTATCAACTGCCATGGTTTCCCAACCTGTACGTCATGTGGTCTACAGGGACCTTTCACAGTACCTGTGCCAGAGCTGGACCTAATGTCGTGGAGCAAGAGGAAGTCTGTGCATAAGAGAAGTAAGTGGTTTGCTAAGAGGATAGCGGGAGTTGTCAAGAGTTCTGATGAGAGAATGTTGAGATCTGATTTCATGGAGGTTGTATCAGTATTGATGAGGCTTAAGCGTATAAGAAAAAATGTAAGTAGGTACAGTTACTATATAATAAGGTTAGCCAGTCGAAGAGGTCTTATACCACTAATGAGTATTAGGGACATGTGTGAGGGATATAGTAAGGACATGTTTGATGATCGATTGTTCGGATCTGTATATAAGGAGTTGGGTTGGGACATTGAATGCAGATGTCCTATATTCCTGAAGTGGAGGGACACTTAAAGAAATAATTTTTTATACCTGGTATATGGTCGATTATCATAGCAATGAAGTTATATGTGAGTTGGTTAATTATATTGAGAAGTATCATCCAGAGGTTCTACTAATGATAAGACCTGAAGACACTCTTGGGAACCGTAAAAAAGGGTATAGGTCTGTACAGCCTGTCATTTTAGTGCTTCAGCGTAAGTGTAAGTATATGGGATTAGCCATATGGGCAACATCAGTGATGTCAAAAACTAAGACAAGGTTCCTTAAAAGACTTCTGCGTGTCTCATATGAGACTGTAGTGTCAGACGACTATGATGATCTTCGGCTACATTTCCTAATGTACATGGCTAAATGTGGTGGCCCACATAGGACGGATAGTCGTCAGTTAGAGGTAATAGATAGTCTTAATAATAGAAGCTTTAGAAGGTGCTTACAACCAAGTAGATTACCACTCACTGTCACAGACTGTGACACACTTCGCTTGGTAGCTGGGCATGTTAGGGATGAATACCCAAGTGCTGTAGTAATACCAGGACTTGGTGATGATGATAAGCCTTCCCTAACTATAATAGCCCCGCATGTGGTCCATAACGGACTGGCTCTATGGTTTATTGAAACCTATGAAACCTATTATGACTGGTGACTTTGGAAAACTGAGCGATAAACAGCTAGGTTGCATAAAAAGGATGGCTGACAGGTCATACGTAATTATAGCGTATAAAAACCTTGGTGAAATTATTCACATAATTGATACATACATGAGAGGAGATTATGAGAATGGTAACTGTTTACCTGGGGATAGGTATTAGAACGTTATATAACTGGAGGTGTGGGCGGGCGCACCCGCCGCTTTTTACGTTTGGGTCTTTTACGTCTTAGCCTTGTGTAAAGATTATTAAGATCTGTTAACTCTCTCATCATTCTGCTTATTTCACTGTCGGGTACCTTTCCCTCCAGCTCGCATATCTCATCAACCAACTTAACTATGCTATCAGCTACCTGAGCCAGTCTCATACAATAGCAACATAAAACATACTACTGATCTAAACGCACCAAATACCTAACCCACCGTTCTGGCGGATCAGGTCAGTAGCATCACCTTTTCACTACCATGACCAATGCACTATTCCAGTGCGTTGCTCAGTAATGTAGCCCATAGAGGATCCAGTGCGTTTAAATGAGTTTTATAAATATATACCTATAGTATGTTGAGGATGGCCCCACTTAAAGAAAAACAGTCTACGTCACTTATGAGGAGTACGTACAATTTCGATGGTGTAGATATTACAGTTCAAAAGGATGATAGTGGGATATGGTTCCGGGGAAAAGATGTTGCAGAAGCACTTGGCTATAAAAGACCGGGTAAGGCAATCCAGGATCATGTTGACGAGGATGACAGGAGAAAAGTGATGCAAGCAGCAATAACTAAAAATGGGATGTTGGTTAAGAGTAGAATATACTTGGTAAATGAGGTTGGAGTATATAGCCCGATGTTCTCTTCTAAACTACCATCAGCGAAGAGGTTCAAAAACTGGGTACTCAAAGAAGTTATACCATCCATAAGGAAAACTGGTCAGTACATAGCACCTAGACTTACTGGTAACCAGCTGTCATTGATGAATGAGGCTGACCTACATCATCAGGTGATTAGATATATAAAAAAGTACCATCCGGACGCTATAATCATACCAGGCCTAGGGGAAAATCAGGACACAAAATCAAAAAGGATAACTAGCTGGAAAAAGGGGTACAGAAGCGGACAACCTGATATTATTATAGGAAATCTGCATAAGGCCTACACTGGTCTAGCTATAGAGCTGAAGACTCCTAACGGTACGGGGGCCTGTTCAGGCAGGCAGAGGTCTTTCATAAACAATCTGGATAACAATGGATATAGAACTTTAGTGTCACACGATTATGATGAGATACATAGATGCGTTGATGAGTATATGACAGAGGTGAGAGTAAGATGTGGGTACTCTGGTAGGAAGTTCCGTAATAAAGACAGCTTAGTAATCACTGTAAATACTTCCACAGGATTTCCTACACTTTATAAACTTAATATATCTGTCTGTCAGTTCCCTCTCCATCTCAATTAGATTGAAAGCTTCATCTACCAGTTTTTCTATCTGCTTACGGATCCTTAAGATTCTCGCAGATACTACATCTTCCATATAATTACTGTAGAAGATATAGTGCGTTTAAATTATTTAATAAAAAATATATAGATATAGTATGCAGAGGACGGTTAAGAACATAAACCCACTTAAAGAAATATCATCAGATGCTGGTATGCCGAGGACAGTTGAAAACATAAACCCACTTGAAGAGATAACACCAGATGCTGGTAACACGGACAGATTAGTGGATACATTCGCGAGACGTAGACAGGATCTGCATTACGAGCTGGGAGTTGTGGAGGCTAGAAGGGCTCTTAAGGGCTACACCAGGGGTTTGGAAATCAGTGTTCTGGACAGTGGTGATCCCGAGTCTGAGATAGACCAAACAAGAAGTCTAGTCTGCAGAGTACTTGAGACTGAGATGGAGGACATGGGAGGTATAAAGTTCGCGGAGATGTTGAAGATAAAACTAAAGAAGGAAAAATATGATGGTGATTTTCTTTTTAAGGACGTCTACTTGGGGAGTAAAGCTGCTGTCGCCATAGACAGAAGCCACCTGAAGTCTTTAGCTATAGTGGGAGGTAAAAATATGCTGAACCTGTATGAGTCATGGACCTCTGAGGGTAGTGGCTGGGTTATAGACAGCATCATCAGCCATTATCTTAATGTAGTAGCCTATGAGCCACTGCGAGGTAGCAGCTATGTGGAACTACCTATGGAGCTGAGGAACTCCGCAAAGGGACTTATAAACATAAAGAACAGTGATAATGAATGTTTCAGATGGTGTCATATCACATACCTAAACCCACAGAAAAAAGACCCTCAGAGAATCAAGAAAACTGATAAAGCCTTACTACCTACTCTGGACTACACTGGTGTTAAGTTCCCGGTCGAAACAAGACAGTACAGTAAAATAGAAACGCAGAATAACATACGCATAAACGTATTCGGGTATGAGGGTGGGCAGGCTTACCCAATATACCCAATATACGTATCCAAGGAAAAACATGAACTATGCATGAACCTACTGCTTATTGACAGACACTATGTCTTGATTAAGGACTTTAACAAGTTTATGTACCTAAAGACTAAGCATAAGGAGAGAAAGCATTTCTGCATGCATTGCCTACAGTGCTTCAGCTCAGGTGTTATACTATCAGCCCATAGTGAGAACTGTATTGTGGTGAATGGCAAACAGGCTATAAAGATGCCTAAGGAGGGTGAGAACACACTCACATTCATCAACCACCGTAAGCAGCTTGAGGTACCTTTCGTTATATATGCTGACTTTGAAGCTTTGGTGATGCATAATAACACACCTAGTAAAGACGACAGTAAGTCCTACACACAAGAGTACCAGAAGCATGTAGACTGTGGGTTTTCATACAAGGTGGTGTGCCGCGTCGACGATAGCTTTAGTAAACCGGTGAAGGTTTATAGGGGTGAGAAGGCTGTCTATAAGTTCATGAAAAAGATGCTGAAGGAAGTGGCCTACTGCCAGAGTGTCAAGGAAAAATTCTTTAATAAAGATATGACTATGACTAAAGCTGAGATTGATGAATATGAAAAATCAGAAGAGTGTCACATATGTGGTAAAAGCTATGTGGACTTAGATGTTAGGGTCAGAGATCACTGCCACATAACTGGGAAATATAGGGGATCAGCCCACAGCAAATGTAATATGGTTTACAGGATTACTGATAAAATACCAGTAATATTTCATAATCTAAGGGGCTATGACATCCACTTCATAATGCAGGAAATAGGTAAATTTGGAATGGACATAAATGTGATAATTAACAACATGGAAAAGTATATGTCATTCATGCTTGGCCGACATCTGGTGTTCATAGATAGCTTCCAGTTCATGTCCAGTGCTCTGGGACGACTTGTTGACAACTTACCTAGGGATAGGTTCACGATAACGTCTGAGGAGTTTAAGGGAGAGAAATTTGAGCTGATGACCCGCAAGGGGGTTTACCCATACGATTACATGAGCAGTTTTGAAAAGTTTGAGGACACCTGCTTACCAACTAAGGAAGAGTTTTATAGCAACCTGAATGATGAGCACATTTTCGATGACGACTACGCACATGCCCACAAGGTCTGGAGGACTTTCAGCCTGGGGAATATGGGAGAGTATCATGACATATACATGAAGTCAGATGTGCTGCTGTTGGCTGATGTTTTCGAGAACTTCAGGAAGACCTGCCTGCAGTACTATAAGCTGGATCCATGCCACTACTTCTCCAGTCCCGGATTGTCCTGGGATGCGATGCTAAAAATGACTGGCGTGAAAATTGAACTGATGACTGACATTGATATGTTCCAGTTTATTGAAAAGGGCTTGAGGGGTGGGACGTCATATATTGCAAACAGGTATGGGGTGGCCAATAACAGGTATATGAAAAAATATGATAAGCTGCCTAGTAAGTATCTTATGTACCTAGATGCTAACAACCTCTACAGGTGGGCTATGAGTCAGTACCTACCGACTGGGGGGTTTAAGTGGCTTGACGCTGACACAGTGGACCTGAGTAAGTATGGTGATGAGTCTGACCGGGGCCTGATACTTGAGGTTGATCTGGAGTATCCGGACGAGCTGTATGAGAAACATAACGACTTTCCTCTAGCACCAGAAAAGCTTAAAGTCGAATCTGATATGCTGTCTGACTACTGTCGCAGTATAAAGGATAAGTATAACATGTCCATAGGAACAGTGCATAAACTAATCCCAAACCTAATGGATAAAACTAAGTACGTTTTACATTACAGGAATCTGCAGCTGTACACGGAACTGGGGATGAAGATAAAGAAAATCCACAGGGTGTTAGAATTCGATCAGTCCCCATGGTTAAAGCAGTACATCGATTACAACACCCAGAAGAGGGCCCATGCTATGAATGCGTTTGAGAAAGACTTCTTCAAACTCATGAACAATAGCATCTTCGGCAAGACTATGGAAAACCTTAGGAAAAGGGTTGACGTTAGGCTTGTGACCAGTCCATACAAACTACTTAAACTAACTTCTAAGCCAACATTCGTAAGTAGCAAAATATTTAATAAGAACCTGGTTGTCGTACATAAAATTAAGGAACGTCTGACACTGAACAGACCAGCCTTTGCTGGGATGTGTATACTAGACATGTCCAAGACCCTGATGTATGACTTCCACTACAGATATATAGGAAATCTGTATGGTTCTAAGGCCAGGCTACTTTTTACTGACACCGATAGTCTACTATATGAGATATCTGCTGGGGACGTGTATAAAGACTTCCACTCTGACCGTGATAAGTTTGATAACAGTGACTACCCCGTGGACTCTGAGTATCACTTCACAGAGAATAAGAAAGTCATAGGTAAGATGAAGGATGAGGCAGCCGGAACTCCCATCACGGAATTTATTGGGTTGAAAAGTAGGATGTACTCTTACTTGAAGGACAATAATAAAGGAGACAAAAAGGCTAAGGGAGTCAAGAAGTCTGTCATAAGTAAGGATATAAAGCATAACGACTATAAGGACACGTTACTAGAGCAAAAGCAGCTAAAGCACAAAATGAAAACTATAAGAAGTGTACGCCACCAGCTGGGTTCCTACGAGGTCAACAAAATTTCGCTCAGCTGCTTCGACGATAAAAGGTACATACTAGATGACGGTGTCAGTTGCTACGCCTATGGACATAATTTCATCAGAGCCTTAGACGAGTGGTTTTACAAGTGTGGGTTTACGTTTTCTGGGTGAAAAAGGTGATGCTAGCGGCAAAACCGACTGAAATTGTCAAAATCTCCTTATGCTAGTATAGGACGGAAATACGGGACGCTTAAAACGCTGGCATTCGCCATATTACCCCTAGTATTGGCGAAAAGAGGAAATCTGACCTTTTTTTAACAGGCCACTTCACAAAATTTAACTTGGATCCTGTGAGTGCTTAAATGACACACGCTCGGAAGGAACCTCAGTTGCTAAGGGCGTCGCTGGTTGGTTGGGGCGCAAAACTGATGGACCATAAAATAGAAAAATTTCTGGTCAAATTATATTACCATATAGAAAACGGTCAACATAACCGGCCAAATGGCCGCTATAATACCCAAGCCGGGGGCCAAGCCGTGTTCCAATAAAAAAGGCCAACGACCAGACCAGAAGCAGGGACTATCAGTAGGGTACCCGGCTATGACAGAGACGGACGCACACAGAGAGAAATGGCTTTTGCAAGCCCATTTCCCTCTAGTGTGCATCCATGATTGGGCCACGCCGCGGGCCAACCGAGTGCCAAGCTGTAGACAGGTCGTATGCCACCGATGGTAAAAATGAAAGTTGACAAAGGCAGGGCTAGCAGCAGTGACTAACGGTAGGACTCCCTACTAATCGGGCGAGGGGAGGCCACAGTAAAAAATAGGCTGGCGACAGCCTATTTTTCACTGATGAGCCTCCCGTTTTCTTTCCTGTCGTTTGACAAACCGTGTACCAAGCTGTTGCCAAAGCCATGTAAAACGGAAATTCCAACGGCGGGGCTAACGGCCTGGCCAACGGCGATGAAAAGTGATGGTAACACTCGAAAGAAATGGGCTGGTATTCTCCAGGCTGTCGCCTGTCGCCAGCCCATAATTCTTCCTCGCCTACTGCGGATCTTATGAAAGGTGATGGTACCAACAACTTAACAGGTCCCTGGAAAAAAACCCAGCGACGATGATGGCAATTTAGCATAAAAAGTGATGGTACAGGCCACTTAAAAAGGTGATGGTACCGGGGCATGGAAAAAGTGATGGTACCGACGATATCCCCCCAAAAAAGTGTGCTGGTACCCCCATATCCTATACTACTATTTAAGCGCCGCGGCGCTCTTAAAATTTTTAATTTCGGATGCGGCGCTTATTTGAGGGCGGCGCTCTTTAAAAATTATTTTATTTGTAAACGATAACATTAAATCTTATCAACAAAATAAACATATTTCAGATCGAAATATAGTAAGGTTAGATATACTGCCGAAACAGAGAACGTAAGAGCCTAACGTTTCGAGCGAAGGCCCTTCGTCAGCCTTCGCTCGAAACGTCAGGCCTTCAATTCGCTCGAAACGTTAGACTTTTACGTTCTCTGTTTCGGCAGTATATCTAACCTTACTATATTTCGATTGTTGTTTCTACACTGCCTACGCAGCACGCTACTTTTATTACAATATTTCAGATCGGTTATCTTGTCATTCACATTTAAATATACTCACTTTGAACATATAAACACTGTGATACAGGATAATAAATTTCCGAGGCTGTAGTTGCTTTTTAGTTTGGCTTCTCGAACAATTCTGGCTGACGCGGTGCACCGCATTGTTGTGAATAAGTGCGGCGCTTATTCGAGGGCGGCGCTCTTTAATATTTTTGCTCTCATATGCGGCGCTTAATCGGGGGCAGCGCTTAATCGGGGGAGGCGGTTAAACGAGTAAATACTTTATCTCGTTTTTCTGAACTTCGTTATCAAGGTAAGTAATTTCGCGCATGCGCGACAGGAAAGGAGTCGGATGTTTTTTCCAGCATATTAACTTTTGTTTCCATATGCATAGGGTCTTTTTTCAATATATCAATTTTAATATATTTTTTTCATATTTTCCTAAAGCTAAACGTTATGTGGCCTTAAATGAATTATATTAGAACTTAAATGAAGTAGTTTCGCTTTTACCTTTTTGTCACGCATGGTCAATTGGAACGAAGGCTCAGTGAGTCAGTGTTTGTTTATGCGGATTGCGGATATTTAAGGTGGCTCTATACAGTTTCTTGAAAAATGGAAAATACAAGTTTGAGAGTTCAAAACACGTGCATAAACAATTCGGAAAAAGAACAAAACTAAATGTTATGCATAGTTAAACAATCTGGCAATCAGATACTGTTACCAAATAAATAGCAACAGTTGTTGCTATGGCAACAATGACGTTTCCAAATGGCTGCCAATTACCTTTCAAATCAATTTAATTCGAAAAAAACTTTGGTGACCCCCATTTTTCTTTTCATTAAAACTTTTCTTGTAGTATGAATAATCAATCACTAGGACGATTTTTAAAAAATTCTGTAGAACCAAATTTTTTAAAAATTAACAAACATGATTTTTCCGAAAAAAAAATTATTCGTTTTACAGAATTTTTTTTAAAACCGGCCTAGTTATTACTCATACCACAAGAAAAGTTTTCATGAAAAAAAAATTGGGGGTCTCCAAAGTTCTTTTCGAATTAAATTAATTTGAAGGGTAATTGGCAGCCATTTTGAAACGTCATTGTTGCCATAGCAACAACTGTTGCTATTTATCTGGGAACAGTTTTTGATTGTCAGAATGTTTAATTATGCATAATATTCAGCTTTATTCTTTTTTGGAATTGTTTATGCATGTGTTTTGGACTCTCAAACTTGTATTTTCCATTTGTCAAGAAACTGTGTGGAGCCACCTTAATGTACTAATTTTGCTTTTGCGTTTTGAGGTGTTGTGAATTTCAGTTTATATTTCACATATTTTGTTGGAAATCAAAAGGTGGTGTGGAGAGAGTTGATAAGAGGAAGAGCTGTCCGAAACGTGAAGGATCTACAATGAGTAATAATTCTCACTTGACGAAAAGGAGTTCTAGCATGAATGGTAAAAAGTCTCATAGGTCTCCAGCCTGCACCAAGACATTTGGCAGTTTAGCAAATTTAAGACGTCATATGGTATTACCTACTGGAGAGAAACCATTCAAATGTGATGTCTGTGAGAAGACATTTTCCCAGTCAAGTGGCTTAGTATATCATAAAAGAACACATGCTGGAGAGAAACCATTCAAATGTGATGTCTGTGACAAGACATTTTCCCAGTCAAGGAACTTACTACATCATAAAAGAACACATACTGGAGAGAAACCATTCAAATGTGATGTCTGTGAGAAGACATTTTTCCTATCAAGTGGCTTAGTATATCATAAAAGAACACATACTGGACAGAAACCATTCAAATGTGATCTCTGTGTCAAGGCATTTTCCCAGTCAAGTGGCTTACTATCTCATAAAAGAACACATACTGGACAGAAACCATTCAAATGTGATGTCTGTGAGAAGACATTTTTCCACTCAAGTGGCTTAGTATATCATAAAAGAACACTAGAGAAACCTTTCAAGTGTGATGTCCGTGACAAGACATTTTCCCAGTCAAGTAACTTACTACATCATGAAAGAACACATACTGGAGAGAAACCATTCAAATGTGATGTCTGTGAGAAGACATTTTTCCTATCAAGTGGCTTAGTATATCATAAAAGAACACATACTGGACAGAAACCATTCAAATGTGATCTCTGTGTCAAGGCATTTTCCCAGTCAAGTGGCTTACTATCTCATAAAAGAACACATACTGGACAGAAAACATTCAAATGTGATGTCTGTGAGAAGACATTTTTCCACTCAAGTGGCTTAGTATATCATAAAAGAACACTAGAGAAACCTTTCAAGTGTGATGTCTGTGACAAGACATTTTCCCAGTCAAGTAGCTTACTATATCATAAAAGAACACATACTGGAGAGAAAGCATTTAAATGTGATATCTGTGACAAACGGTTTCCCCGCCAATCTAGTTTTGTAAATCATCAAAAGACACATACATGTAACACAGGAAAAAGTTTCAAGTGTAATTACTGTAACATGAATTTACATTATAAAGCATTTGATCGACATTTGTTGACCCATGAACTTGAAGCCACAGAACCAAATGGGATGCAGTACATATGCTTGAAATGTGATGTCATATTTGACTTAGCTAATGGATTGGTAAGGCACATGACTGAACTTCATTAATCGTTTCCATACTGTGGTGGCCTCTTAGTATTTTACTCTGGCTAAGAACAGAGTTACTTTGGCTAATGCCAGATGAGTTTACTTGTCAAGGGAAGAACCTTAGTGAGAAAAGGGTTAAAAACTGTCTTTCCTACCATGGTGGCCTTTTATTATTTTACTCTGGCGAACACCAGATGATTTTACTTGTCAAGGGAAGAACTCTAGTGGGGAAAGAGTTAAAGTGGTTTTGTCTATTTTGCCAGAAGTAAGGGCAGAATTTGTGTAATGCAGGTACAGTGTAAATTTGAAAGCATAGTGGTGGTTGAGCACCATAACAATTGTTGCTTACAATGAATCCTGGTTGATGTAAGTACCTGTAATTAGTATCATACTGCTTGTGAATAATATATTTTATTATAATGTCATGAACGTCAGGCCTTCTTCTGATTGGCCAATAATTTTTTGGTAGGCAATGGACAATTCCATTCTAGCAATGCATCATGGGATTTGTGTTTTTGCCTTTACTTTTTGTCAAAATAGCTGTCATCTGGTGGGCATTTTTCTTAGAATAAAACTGACTATTTTAACACTTTTACCTTCGACACAGAAGAATTTTTAAATTCTCAGAAGTGGGTTTAAGATGGTATGAACCACATATGTCAAGTACAAAGTTATCAAGTATTGAATAAGTGCCATATCCTGAGATATTTTGAGCACACTTGTCAACGGTAAAGTTGTGATGATATTTAGAGCTCTTTAGGCAGAGATCAATATAATCCTGAAAACTTGGTCTGACATTATGTCAGAACAACCCACGTTTTGGTCGGACATGATCGGACACTAATTATTTCTAGAACTCAAAAGAGAAAAGTTGTACAGTATATTGTATTGTAACAACCACAACCGTATGCATAATGGTCAACACAATATCAACAGAACAACAACTCAGTAACAGTATAATATAACAACTGAAATAAAATTTCTTTTTGTTAAGCAGTTATTAATAGACGCGGCGATGTCACGCGTGTAACTTGATAATTATTATTCATGTCTGGATCGAGACGAAGTCTAAGACCTAATTGTTGTAAACATTAAAACATACTAAACAAAATTAAAAACTGCGTTGTCGTGAAGACAGCGCATTTAATCGAGCATTCGTTACATGCTGATTTGCGAAAAACATCTTTCTTTGCATGTGTAACGGATTAGTAAGAGATTGCGTTTTGGTTTTGCGAGAATGAGGGAGAAATTATTCAAATTAATGCGGCAAAATGGTCGGCCATAATGTCCGTGCAGAGCAATCAGTAGACGGCCATATCAGCGTTTTGCTCGGAAAATGGCCGATGGCCGACTGTTATATTGCACACTGTCTTTAGGAGGTTCTGGCAGCGTGCTACCTGGGATATTTTTGAGTTTACTGGTGATTTATAGCGTTTTGGGCACCTACAATCATTGACAAAATTAGTTGAAACGACTCGAGTGAATCATGCCATGTTAATTGCTATAAGCCTCTTTTTTTGCATGAATTGCTATCCCCCCGTCCCCCATTTTCAATGTTGATACTCTGAACATTTAAATGTAATGGCATGTGACTGAGTGCAAATTGCAAACGTTTTGAGTTCCACAACATTGAAGTGGCGGGAAGGGGGGACATGAAACCATTTCATGTTAGCTTTGTTTCAAGAATTATGTCAATGATTGTATGTACAGTATTTGGGAATCCAAACTCGTGTACAAGCATGTCAACACCCCTGGATATAGCATTGGGAATGAGTGAACACCTTTTGAACAAGAACATTACCAATTGTTCTTTTTACCACAGATGTGTCCATTTTTTGGATCATATGTTTTTTATAATGTATCTGGTTGCCAATGGGAAATACGAATTTTAAACGAATTTTTCACTGGATTTAAAGTGAAAATTTAGTTGTTGTTTTTGAAAAGATTTGTAGTTTGACAACATTATAGCCTGTAAAACTAGATACATGTATTAAATATTAGATATTAGTATCAACCAATGCTCTATTACAAATCCGGCTTTCTGATTGGCCGAGCTACTAGTGGTCTATTGGTGATAGACCACTGGTTGCGCTATCCAACGATAAACCTTCTTATAACTGGAATATAAATTGGTCACCCCATGCATTCTTTTGGGTTATTCTCCAGGATTTATACCTCAGAAGTTGATATTTACAGTAAAGACCAAAATTTGGTCCTTTAGGATTAGGAGAATAAGTTGGAAATATTCTTGGAATAACATTTTCTGGTAGTTTTGTTAGCTCATTGTTAACAACCTTGTATGTTGTAGCAAATTGAACAAAGTTCATGTTCATAATATCCTGTGAACTGTCATATTGTTGACGGTTAGCATACACATCAAGAAGTGAATTATCAGTAGAAGAATCATCATCTTCTATGGATGCATTATCGCGTACTCTACGTGAACCATTGAGGCTCACTGGAATCACTTTAAATGATGAACTATGAAGTTTTAGGGACAACAAATGATGCATTGTCTCTTGAGCTGCATAATCTCTTTCACCAAGAGTTTTCATCACTACCTTTTTGATAGCCCTGTGAGGGTCACTATTATTGTCAACATTCTGGACAATAGAATTAAATGCCTGTTTCAGCATAGGTGACCTTGGTTCACCTTTAGCAGTATATTTGGAGATATATTCAACACAAGCATAGTGATCAATAACAACTTGAATATCACAGTTAGCCCTCCATCCTTGTAGCTGGAGTTGCTGGTGGTTATTTAACCTGGAATCATTTCTTTTAGTAACAATCTTTGCTCTATACTGTACATTATCCCCTTTACTCTGAATGTGTTCAAATTCTAATTTTGTCTGATGACAGTAATCAAATGGGAAATGAAATCAACATTTCAACTCTGATTCACTAACTTTTTTTCTAAGACAGTAGTTAGTGCTACAACGAGTGTGTCGCTGAACCATATTTAAAAGATCCACATACTCAGATTGTACTTCAAACTCAGGAATATCATGACATTTCTGACATGGATGAACTTGGGGTCTTACCCACATGTCCTCATCTGGGGGGTTTGGGTTTACAGTTGACAATAACCAATCAACATACTGACATGCTGTGTCAGCAGCCTTTTTACCAGCTTTAATATCCTGGTCTAGTTCTGTTGTATCAGGACAATAATTTTCATCCTTTAATTTCTGAGCTAAGAACCCTTTCAGAGCAGTCTGAGTAAGTTGACACAATCCCGGGTCATTATTTAGTTTAGCAGTACCGTGACAATGGATACTACCTCTACCTTGGTATTCATATCTGAACCAGTGCCACTTTGCACCAAGAGTATCATAAAGCCAGTGTTTTACAAAGCTTTCAAATGTTTGTGTGAAAAACCAATCCACAATATGGGGATTATTAATGACATTTTGTCTCCTTATCTCACTGGTTGTAGCACCAGTGTGACTGTCAGTGTTTGCTCCAAACAGAGAAAGTAATGCAGGCCAATGCATATCTGCTGATGAAAAAGTAAAAAACAATGTTGGTGCTCCAACATTAGTTATAATTGCTTTGAGTTCTTCTTTCACCTTGTTCCAGTACGCATTTGTACCAGCAATATTGCCAACATACAGTATCTTGACACTTTAGACATAAATACAGTCGAGTTGTTACTTGCAGCCATTTCACGCAGCTCATCAATGGTGAGATGTGCTTCACCAGGATTTTGTTTAAGGAATATTCCACTTTGCTGTAAAATACGCTTCCTTTGGATCATGTTAAAGGCCCAGTATGAAAATCTGGGATGGTTAGCAAAGCGGTACACCCATTTACCATCAATAATTTCAGCAAATTTCAATAGATGCTTAATTCTTTCTTGAAGAGGAACATCTCTCAAAAGAGCTTGATTAGTAGGATCACCTTTCCCATCAGGGAATAATGTTGGAAAAGCCATAGTGGCCAGATGTGATATCTGATATTCATTTAATGGCTCATTTTCAACAGTGGGCCATGTCATTGGGTCATTTGCAGAAAGCTGATTTCTAACAGCTTGTATTTCTTGTTCTTGTTGTTGACCAACAGGTAAGAAACTACTCATCTCAGTTGAGTCATTATAAACTGTGTCCTCAGAAGGGTTATCAGTAGGTGGGCCTAAATCAGGCATAGCACTATCATCTGAGACTATTTCATCTTCAGTCTCAACAGTCATGAGATCTGCTGGAACACCATTTTCAGGCAAGGAGTTTAATGCATGTTCATTAATTTTAAGCTCAGCATAATGAGGACTATTATGTATTAGCCACAATAATGCGTTGTGTACTTTTTGTCTTCTCACAGTCACATCTTTGAATGTGTTATCTTTCCCTTTGACTTTGACAATAATCACAGCCAAGTCTTTAGGATATCTTGGCAAAGAGGTTGCAAGCTCTTTCACATTTTGTGGCAAGTTAATACAATGCCCTGAGAAACCTCTTTGACCACCAGGTTTAATATAAACTCTCATCATAGGGAGAGCACGAGCAATCAACATTTCATCAACCTGAGTCAAATTTTGTAACTCATGTGGAACACATGATGGCATCATTGAATTTTCAAGTGAAAACTTTTTAGGAAATTTTTTATCTCTAGAACATCTTGAACACACATAATCATTAGGTGACCTTGGTTTAGATTTCAATGGCCATGCCTCTTGACAAATTGTACATTGAGTGATAGAAAATTCAACTGATTTATGGAATTTATTAATGTTAGATTTTGCCCAACATTGTTGTTCAATTCCACCACTTTTTGTGATGTCAAATTCTTTTAAATATTCCTGCTGATTTGTTATTTGGGTCTGTGACAGTTTTTCTTTATCAATGTGAGCTTTCTCTGCTCGTTTTCTTTTTTGATAGATTCTAGCTTTTTCAAGTCTAGCTTGTTTCTCACAGTCAGTTTCCTCTGACCATTTTTTTTGTTGTGACTCTCTAGCATTTACAAGTCTTGTTTGTTTCTCACTGTTAGTTTCCTCTGACCGTTTTCTTTTTTTGAAACTTTTTATCATTTTGAAGTCTAGTTTGTTTTTCACTTTGAGTTTCTTCTGATCGTTTTCTTTTTCGATGCTTTCTATCCTTTTCAAGTCTAGTTTGCTTTTCACGTTTGGTTTCTTCAGAGTGTTTACGGAATTGATTTACATGCAATTGAACTGGGACAATTTCAAATAAATTTGTATTTAATTCACTTGACAGAGAACATAAATATTCCTCTAATTCAATGATATCATCGTATTTCATGACAACAGCAGTGCCATTAGAATCAGGCATGCCATTACAATTTCTGACATGAGGATCAAATAAATAAAAATAATCTAGACCCTTTATCAAGGCCATCATATAGCCTTGTAATATTAAAATAACATAATTGTCATTTGCAAAAGTATTCATCAAAGCTGAACGAATGGTAAAGTAGGGAGCCTCAACTTCATGGCGTTCATGCTCACTATTAATGATCAGACCTTGGTGGTCTTTTCTAACAATGGGCAGATCAATATTAGTTTGTGCCTCAATGGGCTTCACCACAATGGGCAGATCAATATTATTTTGTGCCTCAACGGGCTCTACCACAATGGGTAGATCAACAGTATATTTTTGTGCCTCAACGGGCGATATATTTGTGTCGATCACTGATCGACATGTCTCAATGGACGACGTCTTTGACTTGTCTTCTAACGAACGGCAACAAACAACAGTTGGTAAGTTGTTCAGCGACAGAAATCCCTCAGGAGGAATGAGATCATTGTTAAAAGCATCCAAGTACATGTTGTCTCCTTGTACTAAGACATTGTCGATGGTTGTCGAGTTCCACTCGATAACTGGAATAGTTTGTGCTGTTAACAGCGCCGATAAACTCATGAAAGGACACTGCTTTCCTCGAGACTGGCCACTAAAACCTTCATGGCCTTGATGAATACTTCCACGAGAAAGTAAAGACATGATGTATTTGTTCTTACCGTGAAATTTTTGTCGAGGAAGAACTTCGAGAAGCTCTGAATCTGATTCTCCGATTATCTAGAAGGCAGCGTGGTAGCGGAACATGCGCACTGAGTCACATCAAATCGAGATCTTGGTCGGCTATACATAGCTCGGAAAAAGGACTGGGCACGAGGTAACGTCAAGAATAGTGTGCTGCCTCGCTGACGCTCGGCAGCAACAACGATGACTAGGCAGTGTAAGAAGATGACGTCAATAAGGTGAGTTCCTAACGGGAAGTCTAAAATTGTAAACCTAGAATGCACTATACACCTTGGGGGATAATATTCTTTGAATTGCTTCTCGTTTCCATTTACTTTTGACGAGATATGGCTATTTAAACAGCGCACAGCATTGAAATACTGGATATACACCAGAAGGTTCCGGTGTCGTGTGAACGCCTTCAAAGCGTCGTTAAATTATGACGGATTCGTGTGAACGTAACCACATTTTACCGTTTATCTTCTACACCGGACTCGTGTGAACCACTGACCTATATATATATATATATATATATATATATATATATATATATATATATATATATATAACTGGACTGCTTGCTCCTATTAACTTTGAGTTAGGAAAAGTGTCCCCATTTTCACTTTCAAAATGGCGGCATTTTTGGGTCCTTTTGCTAATGGTGAAGGCCGCTGACCGATATCTAAGATCTCTAGTTCGTGTTGGATATGTTCGGTATTTCGCTTTTTTTAAGAAAACTAAGCCATTTGGTCGGATAAACTGTACGTATGTTGTAGCCCGATGAATTATCTTTCTTCCAGTATATTTGATAGCTTCTACAGTGGTTTATTTCTCGAGAAAACATTTGGAGAAGACATTATAATACACACGGAATAAAATTTCAAAATAGCGGCCGCTATTATGATTTGGACATATTCGGTATTTCGCTTTTTTTAAGGAAACTAAGCTATTTGGTCGGATAAAGTGTACGTATGTTGTAGCAAGATGAATTATCTTTCTGCCAATAAATTTTATAACTTCTACAGTGGATTATTTCTTGAGAAAACGTTCGGAGTAGACGGGCTAGGCATTTTCTGTCAGAATTTTTGCCAAGTCAGCATAATATCGTCCTGGTCTCGAGTTTGTGTAAACAAAATATTTGCTGAGCGGCCCGGGATGTTTTCATGATAAGAGTCTTATTGTAGTTCTGAACTACAATAATAATATTCCTAGACAATTACTGTTGTGGCTTTCTAGCAGTCTGAATTAAAGACGTGCCGGCCGGCGGTACTGCACGAACACGTGGCAATAAAATAAACAAGACTGTCAAAATACACATGGTCATGGAAATCTACAAACATTTCGTTTTATGAAGTCGCCCGCTCTATAAAGAACCGCTGAAGATCACGGGAAAATCGTCAAGAAGCGAGGCATACCGAGTTCTTCTTAGGGGCTGTTTACATGGGAGGCGATATTCCTATTTGGTCAGACAAATAATCCAGAAGGCCTCTTGAGTGCATGCATTAACTCTTTCCTGTCCGAATTTATTGCTCTTTACTCTTTAGTATTTTGTTCTGGCTAACAAGACCAGACGATTTTATTCACCTCTCGGGGAAGCCTTCACAAGAACAATTTTTAATTATGTCTCTAACTCTTTCCTGTCCGAATTGGTGTTTAGTATTTTATTGTGGTTAACGCCAGACGATTTTATTCACCTCTGGGGAAGTCCTCGCATAGGAACGATTTATTAATAAAGTAAGAAAATCGCCTTGTATTTACAAAAATATTCTTTTTTCCTACGATAAGTACATGTCAGTGGTCACTACCATTAGCAGAAGGACCCATAAATGCCGCCATTTTGAAAGTGAAAATGGGGACACATTTTTGGCCAGCACCCGCAGTCCAGTTATATATATATATATATATAGGTCAGTGGTGTGAACGCAGTCTAAGTTTGTCTCGTGTAAATGAACTTGCGGAACCTTTATGGTCAGCAGTAAACATTTTGAAGCTACTGGCGGCCATATTTGTATTCCAGGTCCAGTGTACCTTGCGGGCTTAAGGGCAGTAAGAGTTTACCGGGGGTAGGAAAAGCCATAAAAGTAAATCAATTATTAAATAGCCGTCTGTTACTACCGAAAAATAGAAGAAAAATACAAGCAAATACAGTCGGAAATTGTCAACTACATCAAGCTTTGTAAAGACTTAACATCTGCAGTCACTATACCTACCCTTGTGGATGGTTAGGTGCAGACATGACTACAGGATATGCTGCGATTTGTTGTTACTTGGATTCAGCTCCCCACACTACGTGTCGAATTCCATCCTTGACCTGACCATACACCTTTGCATGTCTGCACCTATCACACCGAAATTACTTTCGGTGGAAATTGCAATTTGCTTTGATTGATTAGGGGTGGGGTGGGATGGTGGGATGCAATATGTTCGCTGTTAATGTTTTCCTCAAATAGCCACCCTTATAGAAAAAACAGTACAGTTATAGGCATGTGACATGCCTGTGTCATGCCTGTGTCAAGTATGTTTGAATAAATAATTTGAGATACAGGACTGTGACATGCATGTGGCAAGCTTGGCCATGAGTGTTATACTGGTCATTACAAGCCAGTGACAAGCTTGCACTAAAATTTACAAGCCAGTGACAAGCTTGCACTAAAATTTACAAGCCAGTGACAAGCTTGCACTAAAATTTTCAAGCCAGTGACAAGCTTGCACTAAAATTTTCAAGCCAGTGACAAGCTTGCAATAAAATTTTCAAGCCAGTGACAAGCTTGCAATAAAATGTTCAAGCCAGTGACAAGCTTGCAATAAAATTTTCAAGCCAGTGACAAGCTTGCAATAAAACTTTAAAGCCAGTTACAAGCTTGGAACAAAATTTGCAAGGCAGTGAAAACTTGCAAACCAGCGAGAGTCATACACCTACATGTATAACAACAGTTACAAATTTTACTTTGGTTGTAAGATCTAAAAATTTCCTTGTAACTGTAAGATTCTTGTACTAAGTACTGTACATGTAACAACGCATGGGGAAAATTATGAATAGCTGACAATTAAATTAATTGAGGTAGTTTCTTGACCCTTTATAGCCCAGGAGGTCTCCAAGTGACGAGTAAAATAGTCTGGTGTTAGCCAGAGTAAAATACCACAGGCACGCTTGGGATTAAAGTGTTAATCAATACTATTAATTATTTTATAATCTTAATTACTAATTCTCTTAGCTTTCCTAAGCTAATTTCTACAGACTGAACCAAATACTGTCTGTGTGATATAAAATGATGTCAATTGTCAAACAATCATGGCAGACAGATGAAGGCTATTATAAATATACTATAGCATGTATCAACCCACCAAGGGACAATTATTGGGCACACACTTTAACACTTTTCCTGCTACAGTTATTACAGCCATAACTCAAGAGAATACTATTTATTGCCCTTTACTGGGTTATTAATCGCGCCATTAATGGATTATTTATTCCTGCCGTTCTTGAGTTCATCTTCCCTTACCTGCAGTGGTAATTCATATTATAATATACCTTCAGTCTTTTTCAACAGTGTTTGGCATCTTTGCACAGTAGGCCACATCTGGCATATCAGAAAATGTCATATAAACACATAAGTCCTGGATGCTTGTTAGAGGGATCACAGAAACTTTGCTGCTGTCTGGTCTTTGGGTAATTGCAATATGTGGTGTTAGGCAGCCAATTTTGTCAAGTCTTGATACAACAGCGGCATATGTCATGCAAATGCATGGGTTATGTTCACAACCATCTTTGCATTGTGCATTGAATGCGAAATAACATTCTATTTGCCCGAACTGTTCCTCACCATCTTCAGTGAATAAAATAGTATAGGTGTTTTGCTTGGTCGGTCTACTGTACTGATGAGAATGGATGATTGAACCATTGTGCATCACCCTTTGGAACAACTTTACAGATTTTACATTTCTTGGAATAGTAGAGCAAATAGCTTCTTTAATGATGCTGGGCTGGATCCTATCTGTTGAATGATCTTGTATACAACCAACAATAAAGTTGTTGTTGTCAATAACATGTTTTGCCTTCTGAATAGCCTTTCCAGAACGCATCTCTTCATACATGCCTAAAGCTTCACAGTCTGTGCCAAGGACTTCATGAGCAAGCTTAGGTAGTTTCTGATGCAAAGAAATTGCATTTAAAATTTGAAGTTCAACATGTTGGGTTCCACGAATCAGACTTACTAGTTCTCCATTAAAATCCTCAAACTCAAAACAGCTGTGTGTGAATAGAGGACCATTGTTTATGACATCATCACATAGATGTAATAAATCATGAACATTAGAAACCATGTATCTTTCTTCGTACAAAGTAGGAAATAAGAAGACAAATTTTGCAAGTAGATGTTGGCATTTGGGAATATCTGAAGCTGGGTTGATGGACTCTTGTGTTAAGATAAATATAGCTTCAACAAGCAATGATGTATGCTCGAAATACTCCTCTGACAAGATGTCTTGCATGACTGGAAGGAGGTAGTAGAACAGCCAGGAACGATATTCTGAAGCTTTCCAGTAACTGCGATGTTTTTCTATACTCCTAGGTTTCCTTGACACGCTGCGTGGTGGACAGATTTGCAAAAGTCTTTGGTCTGCCAACTTCACTTCATTACCACAGTACCAAAGCTTCGCATGATTGCTTGGACAAAACCATAGGTTTAACAACATACGGACAACTCCCAATAACACTCCATGCATCCAGTCGATACAGAATCCTCTGATAATGTCAAAGTATGTAAAATATAAAAACCAAGAAGGTCCTTTTACTCCTTCAACAGGTTCTCCCTGTGTTATGGCACTGTGTGCACGTTCCTGTGTACCTTCCTTTGTTCTCTTTGGGCCAGCTGGGTTATCCTTGTTAAATGGATAGGCTCGCACAAACCCCTTTCCTGCTGAACAGCTTTGTCCTGTTTGTCTGCATTTGGAGCATCCACAATTGCCATTAAACTGTACAAAGTTCTGACAAATACACTTAGCTGGTTTGTCGCAAACAGCATTCAGTAGGCATGCCTTCATTACAAATAGGCCATCAACATCTGGGGAACATACTTCAAGTCCGTCTGTTTCAAGTTTCACTACACATGAGTGAAAAGGTTGCAAGTAGGTGTTCATGTTCGGTTTGGTTTGGCCAAACCACAATCCTGCTAGGATCATGTTGTCTTTGAGCCCGCGTTTCTTTGGTGATAGCTCATTAATTCTAAAATACAGTGGCCAAATGCTGAACTTGGAGGAACGGAACACAGGAATGCCATCAGTATTCCACATCAAGGAAATGTTGTTCTTATCCATCAAAAATCCTTGCTGGATAAGTTCTTGATAAAGTTCTCCATCATATACATCTTCAATATTTCCCTGATTGATTTTTTCACGTGTAAAACGATACTGGATATCATTGTAAAACCCCTTCCTGTTCATGAAATCTTTCAATTGCCTGTCAGGAGGTATTTCTATAAAAAAGGACACACCTCCACTAGCTGTGAGGTCCTTCGCGCATTCAGTGTTTCGGCAAATTGTCTCTTCACCCAACACAGAAACTTGACAGTTCGAACAGTACTTGTGATAAACCAATGGAGTATTCAAGTGGCTAAAATGCTTATTCATCTCATACAGAGAGGTAACACACGAGTTTGGCCTCTGGCAGTGAAGTTCTACCAGCTTTAACAACTGTTCTTGGGCCTGCTCGGTTAAATTGTGTGAAAGTGCAAATGTTCGCTGGAGTATTAAACTAGCTTCAAGCGTTAAAGGACAACCGTCATACAGAGGAAGATTAAACTTATTACCATCCTGGTTCTCTTCTTCTGCAGAGTCTTTACCACCACAAGCAATATCAGGTAGCCCAATTCCAAGATTTGCTTTTTCAGATAGGTTTAGGTTCACAGTTGAAAAGGTATCTGGCAAATGAGCTCCATAACATTCATAATTTTCGTTGTAATCATCCGCTAGACAACCCAGGGGAACGTTGTCCGTGTTAGTACTGAACATAAACTCCGGGTTTTGACAATCCTCGCTGTCATCAAAATGAGAGATAACTTCTTTTAAAACGGACACGCCATCGTTGCTTGCAAACAAGCATGGAGTGTTATCAGATATTAGAGCATCTTCATGTTCTAGGGCACCGAGAGAACATTCGCCAAGCATCTCTGTCTTGTTTGAAAGACGAGTTTTCCGTAAACGCTTCGATTTTTTCTCTGTAATGCTCATGCTCTGGTAACATCTCTTGGTGAGTTCAACAGGAACAAATAGTTTGTTTTCGTTTGTGTTACTTTCACCGGACATTACATCTCTTGCATCCAAATGAACAGCTTTGGTCAATTTTAAGGCCATAGTTGTCGGAAAAGTATAAAAAGTCACATAATACAGCAACAAAATTAATATTAAAAGTATAAAACCATACCTACTGAGCCTGTGATTTCACCCCCGACTTCCCATGACCCCAAGCGCGTTTGGGTCACGTGATTTTTCCCGCCTCCCGGACGCGAACTGTCATTTGAATAATTTCTATGGTTCGGTTTCACAAGCTAAGAATGTCAAGTTCATCACAATTTAACCGAGAAAAATATGCTATTGTTTATTGGGATGACTTTACGTTGTCAGTAATGTGTACTTCTCAGCTGAAATTTATTGATGACACAGGCTTACTCGTTGAAAAGCACTGGCCTGGATATGGAATCTGCCGTGGTACCATCCGTGAAAAAAGTGGTAAGTCTTAAGTTTTGAACTTTTGATTATGACAGACTGAGAAAAGTGTACAGCAACTGCATTTGTAACTGCATGACTTCCAATTTTCATACAGACAACAAGAAAGAATTAGAAATGAAAGTGGCCGTTAAACAACATTCAAATCAACCAAAGACAAAATCGAAGGTACAACAAGTGGAACCTTTATCATCACCGAAGACGAAGTTATTAAAAAGGCCAAAGAAAGCCAGCTACAAGCCGAACAAAAAAGAAAAAAGTTGTACCAGTGATAGTAAGAAAACAACGGAGATGACTATATTGAAAGAAAAGAGCAAGCAAGGAAAGAAAAGTGCTATTCATGCAGCCTATGTTCAAGCTAATGATATGTTCAGTGTAGAAAATGCCGAGTTGAAGAAGAGGATCGTAGATCTACAAAAACTGCTTAATGAAAGTGAGGTAAGATTATACAATTCTTTCTATATATTTATGGTACTTTCTATATCATAGATTCTTTCTATATATCCATATTAAGAAACCATTTACGCAATTGGTCCAAGTTTGGTCTTAAATAAAATGTATTAAAAGTTATAAACTTACACTTGAAAGTTTCCTTCAACAAAAACCTACTAACAATCAGTCTAGTCGAGTGAAATGCCAAATATTACTGTTACTTAATATATGTTTCATATTATTAGACGTTATGAACGTTGTTTCAAATGAGAAAAAGACGGATAAAACAGTTTAATTAAGCTTGAATGTTTGACAATATTTGTAGGATCTAGGCGCTCGTCCAGGCGCGACAATTTATAGGTTGTAGCCTGCGTTCAGGCAGTTGCCATAGTTACAACTGGTCAGAACCGGTTTTGGAGTGGTTGTGTTTTTTCTTTTTGTTTTTTGAACTTGTATAAAACCCTCTTTTTTGTTAATTTCTCATCGCGAAGGACAACAGTCAGGTACGATAAACTGTATTACTTTTCTTTTGACACTTTAAACGTTTTATTTGTTGTTATTTGTATGTTTTTTTAGAAACCACACGTTATTATATACTTATTTTTGGTTTAATAAACTTTGTTATGAAAACTGGTGCGTTTCACTTAGTCCTTCGAGAGAAAACTATAATATTTATAATAATGCATCGAAGCAGATCGGTACTCGGTAATACCAAGGATGACTTTCCATATTAATTTGGAGTTGTTTACCAGTTTTGATTGATGGCTGACAACCTTCAGATCAAACTGTACTAAAGGAGCCAGGTAAAAGACAACTGGATATAGCAATTTTAGCTCAAATACTATATTCATTTTGATTTCTGAGTAAGTACATGTCAGTTGTTCTCGTCAAAGGTGAAATCTATAAGCAGCCCTTAGTTCGGTCAGTTGGCAATGCTTCTTGTATTTTCTTTCTTTTGACTTAAGTCTTATATGTTAAGCAGCTTAATAAATGTATTTTTAAATGTTCGTTACGGTTTTTTGTTGTAACTTATATTATATAAGCGGTCGAGTTTGATCAGGTCATTTGCTTACCGACAACAAATAAGCTCTTTTCTAGTGTCCGCGAGTTTTTTCGGTTTTGTAATTAATCATTTTTACTGCCGAAGTGAGTGTCATTTATAATTTTTTGTTGTAACTCGTTGCTTTAAGAATAATTTAGAATACTTGCAAGTTATATTATGGTATTGAATGTAATGAAAAAAGTGATATAAATTTATATAAAAATATAATCTTTAAAGCGAATATGGTATTTTTTTTTCATTTTAAAAGTGAAAATTATACTAGACGAAAACTTTTGCTGCATGTCTGAAAGTTTTCTAAAAGCTAGTCTGTGCCCCAGACCCAAAACGCGAACGACCTTGTGTGTTTTTTCAATACACAGGGTTTGAATAAGAAACAATAACGAATCAGATTTTTTGTTTACAGACTTCAGAGCCAGAGACTTTGTCATCCGATGGCGATGATAATGAGCAAGACGAGGAAGAAGATGTGCGTGTACGTGAAATCTTTGGTGATGTATATGAATTAAGTGAATATGAAAAGAAAAGAGAACAAAGGATCAAAGAATTGGAAGGAATCAAACAGAAGATTGGTCTGAAACCAGTAACCTCCGGAAAGGTAAAATTAGAAAAATGCATCATTTGAGTTTATAGTCTTCCTTGCAGTACGTTACTGCGTGAAAATCCGAGGGTTAGGATGGGGGGGGGGGGGGGGGGGGGTGGTTGGTTGGTTGGGTTAGGGTTAGTTTCAGGGGGGTGAGTATCAGTGTTTGGTCGTATTTTACAGTTAAGACATAGCCTTAATTTTGGTAAGAGATCAAGCTGCCTTGGTCATGTGGCTAATATACTAACCTCATGCCATTGAGGAGGGGACTGGGGTTGAGTGTTCAAAACTAACAAAACAAAGAAATAGATGCGCGCGTTCCCCCTAACAATACATTTCATAGTTTTCATGATTTTTGAAAGCTTGCTATCCAAACCCTATTTATCGAAACATACTCAAACTTTGCTTGCCTACTAATTTTGAGGTGCTCCTTGCAGTGGCTAAGTGCTAATTAAGTCTATTTCTTTATTTTGTTGGTTTTTAACACTCGACCATAGTCCCCTCCTCAATTACAAAGTGGCTAATAGAGAGAGGATTTTTTGAGGAAACTATTTTAAATATCATGGTATTTTATGGATAGACACGAATGTAAAGAATGCCATTGATGCTTTTAAGGTGACAACCTTGCAAGCAAAATCTGCTGAAGACAAGAGTTTCAAGCCAGGAGTTCCAAGAAAAGTATGAGAAAATGATTAATAAAAGACTGCATATATTTTAATCTCATAAAAACTATTAATTATTAATAATTATATTATTTAGTAATTAGCTTCATCCTAGCTGCAGCAAAATAATGGCACATAAACAGCAAAAATTAATGACATCAGTGTATACAAGGAGCTTTGTAATAATCATTCTAAATTTAATGATGAATATTGTAGGCTGATAAACAAGATTCACACCACCCTGATCAGGAAGAAACAATCACCCCTGAAAAGGTATTAATTTTTAATTATAGCTTAGCTGGTCTGGTGGTCACACATGGAGCACAGACAACAGCCATTATACATATAAGCAGCATTGTGGTATATTATAAGAAGTTACATTAAATTAATTGGTACTTATTTATTAATATATTTGGTTATAAAACCATCTAAAGTTCATGCATTAATTGTTTTCTTGCTTTGTCCATATACTGTGTTGGTTTATTTACATGTAAAAAAAATTATTTATTTAGAAATCAGTAAAAATGGTTGAGTTGGTCGAAGGTATGGGGGCCTACATAAAAGCGACTACATTGGCAAGTTGTATAAGGAAATGTAAAGAAAGTCCCACAAAGCTTCAGAGGCTTTTGATGGATGCATTTTTTACTGAAGATGAAATGAGATCAGCAACTGTATTTGGCAAGACCAAAAACTTTAAAAAGTTGGATGGTGATGTAATGGAAGCCATTTGGTGTAAGTGTCAACTGTTTTAGTTTGATCTTTATCTTATCATGCAATTTGGCAGATTAAAGTCAACATAGTTTCCAAATACTGGTACAGTAGTCATAAGAAAAAGTGACTGGTTACAATTATGTATGGCTATATTATGGGAAAATGCCCTTAAATTTGAAATCTTAAATTTCAACCTTTCTGGCTGCAGTCGGGCTTTGTTTCGGCTGGTTTCTACAAGTCTAATAGATGTTTTCAGAATTGTACAGAAAATCTGGATGCTGCCAAGTTGGTGACCTGTTTTGTACTATATGAAAACCATTTGATTATAATTATATAGTGCTGTAATTCCTCTTAATGCAGGTTATGTTTCTGAAAAGTTCAAGAATAAATGTTCCTACAAAGATCTTGTTCGTGATGCAAATGACAAGTGTTACCACTACAGGAGGGAGAGGAAGTA
This sequence comes from Corallium rubrum, assembly GCA_964035015.1. Lineage (NCBI taxonomy): Eukaryota > Metazoa > Cnidaria > Anthozoa > Scleralcyonacea > Coralliidae > Corallium > Corallium rubrum. The sequence continues at coordinate 124,884 of CAXIUP010000216.1, read as the reverse complement.
AGTTGAGAAATTTGTACTTAATACTTTAGCATACCTAGTAACTACATAGTATTCTATATGGCAAAATTGTTTATATAGTCCCCTATGCAATATTGGTTGTTTGCAGTCATTCCAGGCGTATAAAAAAGCCATGCAACTAACCAATTCATTTTCAAGTAATTTTAAAAATTCTTGTGTCAGCTGTTTCTCGGCTTAGCAGTTTCACAAATCAATAAAACATTAAATTTTACACAAAACAGAAGTGACAGAAATCACCATTTTTAAATTACATGTATTAATGTTTTGCCGCATGTACCAATGTGCCATTATAGCTGGTACCTTGCAGTGCTTCCACTTTTTATTTGCATAGCCCAGTCACTATGGGGGAGGGTTTAGATAAACAAGAGAAACAAAGAACTTTTGCAAAGAAGGTTAATAATATCTAACCCCTCCCCCCATGGTGACAGGCCCATGGAAGGAAATTTCCTTGCAAAGTGGAAGCACTGGTACCTTGGCCACTGGCCCTAATAGCATAGTATACTTAATTGTTATGTACTGTCAATTGTCGTAATTTTTTTTTTCTTTTCCTACAGGCAGTTTGTCAGCAAGGAGACTGAGTGATGGAAACTTAGTATTTGTTCTTTTAATTGGCATATTTGTTATAAATTATCATACATGTACATGCTGTTATTTAATTGATACATATGTTCACTTGTATTTATCTGTGTTGTTTGCATGTATCTGTATTTATTTGTCTGTACTTTTTACATTTGTTAGTACATTATTAAATTAAATTCTATATTTGCATTCTTGCAAACTGTCACAACAAGTCAATACAGTATGTTGATCTGTCTAATTTAAAACAACAATTTATGTGGTACTACTATATGCATGGCACTATTCTATAGAGTGGACTGTATGGCAGCTGATGTCACGCATTACAACAATTTCCAAGCAGACCTAAAATGAGACCTTAAATGCCTGCAAATCGAATAAGGATTTCAATATTCACTGGTGCATGCAGGTGTATATTGATGTCAATCCCAACCTAACAGCTACAGCCTACCAGTATATACACTATACAGGTTTGTCACAGGCAGAGTATAGCCCTGTGACAAGCCAGCCAGTTAACTGTCACTAAGGTTGTGACCAGCTGACCTAGCTATAGCAGCACTAACTTGCTTTTCTGCCACAGGCTTGTCACAGGCTTGTCACAGGCTTGTCACAGGCTTGCTGCCACAAGCTTGCTTTTCTGCCACAAGCTTGTTACAGGCATGTCACTGGCATGTTCACCTGCATGCATGTGACTGGCCTGTACAACCGACCTGTGACATGCTGGTCCAACAAGCATGGGAGGATCATGTCACAGTTCTGTAACTGTCCGGCTATCAGCTTGTCACTGGCTTGTAACTAGCCAATCTGCAACATGACTGTCAACAACCAGTGGCTGTACTGTTTTTTCTATAAGGGCAGTATGCCGACTAAAGCCGGTTTTCCATAAGGCGACTTTTTTCGCGCGAAGCGACTTTTCCTTTTGTCTTGTGAGTTCTGACCTGGAACTAATAAGAAATCTTGAATTCGAACAAAGTAAAGTCGCTTCGCGCGAAAAAAACCGCCTAGTGGAAAGCCGGCTTAAAGGCGTAATGACTCCTTGCTGGCCAATGCACCTCTAGTTATCAAACACTCTCACGCTGATTCTCCCCATTCTCCGCGCGCCGTTCCTTGGCTGTTAACCTTGGTTATTGCATAACCTCATTTATGCTTTAATAATGTGGCTTTTTTCGTTTATTTCTTTTCGTGCTACGAAACATACAATTTGCCGTGGTGGTTCTTGGTACTCTTAATTCGTCATCTCCGCTGGCTTCATTTTTGGAGCCGGATGAGCAATGCAGTTTGTAGAAATCATTGATTTTCATGCGTTACAAAATCATTTATACCTCCATGCTTGCTCGACATGAAATGTTCAGTATCACAGGGAGTTTTATGTGCAGAGTTTCAAATAATTTTGTTGAACAAACTTGGAGATATAAGTGAGTTTGCTACGTATGAGAATGCTATACCCTGCATGTAATTACGATATATAGAGACTAGCCCTGTTTACACGGCCAAAATTTAAGTACGCTTAAGGCGCCACCTTGGTGCGTTTACACGGTCATTTAATAATCCCTTACTAAAACACGTACACCATTATTCAACATGGCGGACGAGCTATATTTTTGGTTTTGGAAGCTTCGTATGGGTAGCGTGCGTCAAAGAACAATGGAAGACATCGGTACACGAGAAAGAGTAATAGCTAAAAGAAAGAAAGAAACAAAGGAACAAAGAATAGCGAGATGGAAGCTTCTACAGCAGGGCAAAAAAATGATTTTATTGTATTAATAACCCCGTATTAATATCAAGCGTTTTTCAGTCCCGTTGGCGTTGCGTTTACACGGCCAAGTTAAGCGCGATCAACTGATCGTGCTCAGTTTAATCCACCTCCTTGAGGTGGTGCAAACTAATCGGATTAATTTACGCCGATCTGTTTACACGACATTTTAAGCCCGCTTAAAGTCAGATGTGGCTCAGATCCCGCTTAAATTTTGGCCGTGTAAACAGGGCTTATGATATGTCAAGGAGATATTTTCATTTACATATCAAACAAATTGAAATATTTTGAAAACGAATGAAGATATGGAAATAAAGTTGTAAAAGTCTTCCTCTACCATTTAACAAGTTCTTTTAAATTAAAGAAAAAACACAATCTTATTTTTTTACCAATGCTTCTTAACCGGAAGATCTATTTTAAAAGGGACTTCCGGGCTGAAAATATCATCAGCCCAAGGAGGTGTTTACATGAAGGCGAGCCAGCTTTGTCGAGATCGTGCTTGTGCTATTATTTCTTAATTTTTATTTTGTGTTTATGAGCCGAGCCATATGACCCGGACTGTTTTTCCCCCCATGTAAACACGATTGACCGGGCTAAAAAAGCTTCGCCTTCGTACACGCGACAAAATTTGTTTTCATCAGCTTTTTCCGACATATTAACAATTCACAAGTTCTATTTGTATAGGTAATAGCTTGGTTTCGAGTGCAATTTGGAAAAAACATGCACGAGTGAGTTTTTCAAAGACTATCAAAATTACACGAGTCCAAAGGACGAGTGCTATTTGAGGTCTTTGAAAAACTCACGAGTGCGTGTTTTTTCCAAATTGCACTCGAAACCATGCTATTACTTATTAATATATATGAAAAAATTGATCATAATGAGAATCTTTCTAATCAAAATGCTTTGTTCAAATAACATACATGGAAAAAAATTAACAGGAAGAACTAGCTTTTTTTCTAAAAATGATTTTTGTGCAAATTAAAAAAATTACAAAATTTGCACTATTTCATTTTTCTGCACTGAATTACACTAAAATTGCACTCCTCTCAGCCAATCAGAATTGAGAAATTTTTTCATGTATATTATTAGTTCATGTACAGTTCATATTTAAAACAATGAGACTTCGTATCTTACCAGAACTAATAAATTACCGTAATTTCTGTATTAAGCCCCCCTTCTCTTTTAAACCCCCTTCTCTATTAAGCCCCCCCCCCCTTTTGGAAGCAGAAAAAAAAGAAGACACCCCTTCTCTTTTAGCCACCAAACCCCCAATGGGGTTATGCAATAACCCAGGTTAACAGCTAAGTAACCAGGCTTCGATACGTCAGTACGTCACGTGGCCGAGGGGGGCTAGGTAAGGTGTGTTCGATAGAGCATTTGGTATCAGTTATCGTATTACGCGAAGCAAGACCGACGGGAGGAAAGCAAAATCTTTTTTTTTTGTCCCCCTGATTCGTTGTTTCACTTGGTTCTCCTACTCAATTATGTTCTCTTAAAATTTCAACCAATTGTAGCTAAAAAAGAATCGAACACGCAAACAGACTTCTTGTATATTTAGAATAAGCCCCCCTCTCTATTAAGCCCCCCCTCAATGATGTTTGAAAAAAAATAAGCCCCCTGGGGCTTAATACAGAAATTACGGTACGCAATTAGCACAAGCCAAGGCTAGGCAAGCTAGTCCTCATATAAATACAATAAAAATCATCTCGGCAAAGCGGGCTAGCTCGGGCACCCGGTCTGGCTCGCCTCCATATAAACACCTTTTAATAAAATTTAAATGTAATTTTCTGTTGCCAGTATAATTATATGCCTATAATATATAAAAATCAAGGCTAGAATGTTTTGAAGTTGTCGTACACTTATCTGCCAATCGTTTACGTCATAAAATATCTAGCAAAAAGCCGCTCTTAAAACAGAGTTAAATAATGTGGCATTCTATATAAATTCTTACCACGGTATAATTAATCCTACACTGGGACATGTTTTCCTTCGTTTTGCTAACGTTACATTATACACTTGTTGAAGGGAAACTTCGAGTTTTTCGGAGCCCAAGGCTTTAATGTCACCCGAGGGCTTTAGCCCGAGGGTGACATTGAAGCCTGAGGGACCGTAAAACTCGATGTTTCTCGAGGCAAAAGTCAACAAGCGTTTTGTTATATACCAAAGACTTTTAAAATACAAAATACCAAGTTGACTCGAAACTTACAAAAGACAAAAAGACTTACCAAAACACTTTGACTTTGTCTTCGTAATTTCAATTCAACTAAACAAATACACCAGACTCATCAAGTACAAAGAACAGCTTTAAATTTATCCAGGTTTTCTTCAGACCTTCTTTGAAGGTGTGTATAGATATTCTTTCCTTTGGAAAATGGATTATTTCATAGCAAACAAGCTCGAAACAGCTTTTGTTTTCAAAATGTTCCGAAAAGTCCAAAGTTCTTGATCTGATGCAATAATCATTGTGTATTCACGTGAACAACGCATGATTAAGCTGACGTCAGAGGGAAACATTGCACTGTTTCCTTCTTCATTGTTGACGTCAGAGGGAAACAGTGCAATGTTTCCCTCGGCAGAAAGAAACATTGAGTTTGTTGAACAACACGTGACCATGATTTGACCAATAGGATTTCATCTTTGGCAAACGAAAGTCTTTGGTATATAACAATATACACTTGTTGACTGGTGCCGAGGGAAACATCGAGTTTTACGGACCCGACGGCTTCAATGTCACCCGAGGGCTTTAGCCCCAGGGTGACATTGAAGCCTGAGGAACCGTAAAACTCGATGTTTCTCGAGGCAAAAGTCAACAAGCGTTTTGTTATATAACAAAGACTTTTAAAATACAAAATACCAAGTTGACTCGAAACTTACAAAAGGTAAGACGTCAGAGGGAAACAGTGCAATGTTTCCCTCGGCAGAAAGAAACATTGAGTTTGTTGGACAACACGTTTGTTGACCAATAAGATTTCATCTTTGGCAAACGAAAGTCTTTGGTATATAACAATGTCAATTGTTTCCACAACAATATTAAAGGAAATCTTTTTATGGTATCTTTTCCTTTCTCGTCAGGGTCACTAATCTCAAAAATACGACTGAAACAATCATCCTATTCTAGAGGTTCAAATGGGATTTTTGCTACATCGCAGTCTTATCCTAATGTCTAAAAGTAGAGTTCTGCGCAGGCAGTGTTATATGGAGAGAGTAAAGTGAAAAGGTGGAAAACTGCCGAGATTAGATTTGCTAACGAAACACTGACGTTTCGAGCGCGGAGTCCTTCATTAAGCCTGGTTTCCATATAGTTGTAAGTGTTGTGTAATTCAGTCGGCGACTGTCGCCGATCAAGTCTTACAACAATTACAACTTAATGGAAACGCTTGTTGTAATCCAATCGGCGACAGTCGGCGACTGTTGTAGAAGTTGAATCAGGTTCAACTTCTACAACAATTACAACAGTCGCCGATGCGACAACAGTTAATGGAAACATCAATCGCCGACAGTCGACGACTTTTTGCTAGATGTTTGCAACGTAAAACACAAAACTATTTACAAAAACTGGCCAAATCCTTTCAAAAAACCCTCGATTTTGTTAAAGAAGACTACTAAATGACTAGTTCGAAGACTTGAATGCCGTACGCCAGCTCAAATGTTTGCAACTGTTGTCAAACGTTCACGAAACATGAAATTTAAGCGGCGAAGTTACTGAACTTGTAAATAATGCTTGTTATATTTTTATATAAACTGTGAAAATGATCACAAACAAAGTTTTAGTCATTCAATTTGTTTTTGAATATCAAACTTAGCTCATCTGAACCTTGTCAAAACCGAGAAGTCCTCAGTTCGAGCGAATCGGCGATTTGAATTACGACAATTACAACTATATGGAAACATAATTGTTGTACGGCGATAGTCGCCGACTGAATTCAACAATATGGAAACCAGGCTTTAGAGTAGAAGGAGGGCGTCGCTTGATACGTCAGTATTTCGTTATCAAAACTATAATATTGGGAGTTTACCACTTTTTTACTTTGATTTATTCTAATGCCTACAGGCGTGGATGGATATAAAACAAGTTCAGATACAATATACGATTTCTGTATATAGAGGGACTTTTTCTGGGAACACGACGAAGGTAGTTTCTTATCAGGGCCGTCACGAAGGTATAGGCTTGGATGCAGCCGTTCCTCTCACCTCTCCCACCTCTCAAAGAACGGCTGGGCGTATAAAATCAACATGTCTGTGACGTCAAAATAACGTCAAACTACGAAAGTGCTCGTTCGTCAAGATAATCTGCATGTTTTCGGAAAGGTTTAGGCCGTTTAGCACATTCCAATTCATAAGAAACGCAAATAAAGTAATGTTTATGGTTTTCACAGACATATGAGGTTATTACAAATATTAATGCCGGTCGTTTATGTTTTGACACAAGGGAAACATAGCGTAAAATATGGCGGATCACGAGGCGATTTACTTTTTATATACTTTTATTCACTAACGATCACGGTCCAGCGTATGCAATGAAGTCAACTTTAAAATTGCAGATTAATTTATTCACCAGCGTGAATTGCGGTAGCGGTTTCTAGCTGTTTGGCTGTTTGTCGACAATTGGTGAACCAATGCGCCCAACCAGTGGATGGGAGAGGATCGTGGGCGCTCCGAAACCACACCGGCTGGAACCGAGCCTACCACAAAGGCCGTGGGGTATAGGGAGAGTTCTAAATTTGCCGTCAAAATATTTTCGAAACTTCGGTGACACATAAGTCACCTAATTGACCGTACCACAAAGAAGATGGCGACATTTCTTTGCGCACAATAAATAACTAAACAGGCCTGGACTGGCTGTTGTGCCATTTTCCATTGGAACAATGGGCATCCATTGTTCTAAAATACTCAGCCATTGTTTTGAGGCAAGATGGCACAATGGCCAGTCCAAGCCTGTAACTAAATATTGTTTCTTGCAGAATTATCAGAAAATGGGGTTTTAAACCGATCAGCTTCGGTAGCAATGAAGTTCTTGCTTACTTAATCTATGTTAGCATGATAAACAATGTTTAGTTGTATTAGCTGATTTGAGGTCACAATTAACGTATACATACAAATGGGTACCGCCGCCATCTTTTTCGGTACAGTCCATTTCAATTGTAATCACAACGTTCAATCCTGGCCAGGTAGTGGTTAGGAAAGTCGGAAAAACAATATGGTTGCTGCTAATAGGCTTGCCTTCTTTCATTTCTTAACATTAGACTGCTCGATTCAGTCGTTTTTGAGATCAGTGATTGAGATTGTTTTTGTTTCGTCATGCTTGGCGTTATTTATACCCTGTAACGTTACCCCTCGACAGCAGACGCGCCATCTTATACCCACATGTTAATTCCGCATCCTTGATTTGTTATTAGGTTCTCGGTGAGCCATTACTAGAGCCCGAGTTTCGGTAATCCAGCGTCCACCTGGTGTAGCTTTTCTTACCGCCACCTCGCCGGCATAAATATTTACATAACTCATAACTTACATGTAAAACTTGCATGATTAGGAAAACGCGACATTTGTTATCAAAACAATCTTTGCTTCAACGTAATGAAAAGAAAAGTATACAATTCCGTAAACAACAAACCAATAGTGATTTCGAACAGTTACAACTGATAGGCTCAGATCAGCGGGCTAAAATATGAATTCTTCATTTTAGTCCGCAAAATACACCACAATGCCCGATAAAGTTATTATAATATACATTTTTCCGAACCCTTGATTAGGACTGGTCGGAAGCTTGCTGATAATTCTCTATATTATCTGCATATTGGCTAAAACTTTCTTGAGTTGCCAATTACATATATCCGCCTGCAAAACTACGTCGGTGACTTTTGAAGTATATTTTTGTTCAATTTGTATTAATGATTGTAATCGTAGTCACAACATAATTCACGTTTCCCTATATTTAAAACGGATAGAAAAAATATCTTAACATCGCCGACACTTTTTTGCAGGAGCCACGTATGTCGTTAGTAACCTACAAAAACTTTAGCGAAAACTTTTTTAAACGTGTAGCAGCGAAGTTCAAAAACACTATTTTAGACCTGAAATGTGGTGATAAAATCTAACTTCAATTCCATTGCACTGATAGAAAATGATTTCTTCGTAAAAAAATTGAAATAAAAAAGTTTTCTTCATATTTTGGCGTTTTCCCGTATTGACAACTTAAGAAATGATTTGGAAGTAGTTGCAATACTACCGCAGCCGTACTTCAATACTCGCACTTTAATGAAATTAAAGCACGGTTATTAGAACATGGCTTAGCGTTGCCGCAACATAACACAAAAGTCTCAGGCCATGTCCACACTAATCCGTTTTCAAACGAAAACGGAGACCTCGTATCGAAAACGTATCAAACGTTTGCCATCCACATTAAAACGCCGAAACGACCCTGAAACTTGCACAATATCCGTGCACAAAGGCCGTGGGTGACTGGAACCCAGATCACGTGATCGTCATGACGTCAGCGTTTTCGAAAAGCTTCGTTTTCGACGACCACACTGGTGAAGAAAACGGTTGTCTCCACTCTGGAGAGCGTTTTCGAAAAGCTCCGTTTCCGGTCACCGAAGACGCCGGATTAGTGTGGACGAAAGGCCTAACCGCATCAAAAAGTCTCTGTTTTCAACGGATTGGTGTGGACATGGAATTACCCAATCAGAACACACAAAATACGCCAGTCTACGAAAACCATGTTGCTGTTACACGTGAAAATACCTACCTCTCGACTGAGTTGAGATACGACGTACCATCGTACCCACCGACGGCATAAAGAAATCCATCTAAAACTCCAACGCCACATCCACTCCGTGGCACACTCATGCCACAAACTTCAACCCACTCGTCCTTTACAGGATCATATCGTTCAACAGAATTATATCTGGTGGAATGATCACATCCTCCGATAGCGTGTAAATACCCACCCAAGGCCGCAACACCAACCTGCTTCCTAAAACAAAAATATAAAAAAACGATATAGTGGTCTCAGTATTCTCCCCATTGTGAGACATCCCCTTCAAAACTATTGTAAACGTTACAGTAAATATGGAAATACCTTCCCACTACTCCTTCTGTAGTTCGTTGCGTATTACTGGATTTTTGTAGCCGCTATCAAAGCCTGAGGAAATTTTTTGTTGAAAACGGTACATGAATAGTATAATTTAGCTTTATATGGCATTTAATCATAATACAATGGATGTTTATCCCAAATCGATACCAACAGACGAATTTACATCAAGAATTGGCGACTTTTATCGCTAGATTTTTCTCACGTTTCTGTAGCGGCTACAAAAATACAGTAATACACAACCAATTGCAGAAGCGGAAGTGGGAAGGTATTTCCATGACTGTAAAAGATGATGGTGCAAAAAGTGACTAGTGAGTTTTGATGTGGACAGACAAAATAGTCAATTGTTCATATCAAAAGCGAGAAGAATCTGTATACTGAAGCAGAGTTGGAAAACAGCTGCGGGTATGCGGGTACCACCCGGAGGAAGGTTTACTTTAGTGAGGAAGGTTTAAAGTGAAAACACGTGAAACAACTCATTCACTAATCTGAGAAAGTTACAACTGACCAAGAAAGGTGTCGAGAAGAAAAGCAATTTGCAGCAAAACATTGGCTAACCAACAGTTATGCAGCACTGGCAGTGGCAGCAGTTACATGTGTGAGACATGTACGTTGATGTTTGCTGTGATGTCTGTATCTTCGCAGCAGTCGAGGGTAGTTAGTAGTATGCCAAAGCTTACCTATATAGGAAAACCTAGGTAATGTAAAAGTCACGCAGGTACTGTAAAAGTCACGCAGTATTGATGAACGTTGCAAAATACAAAATTCTCGCTATATATTTTGAGGAAGGTTATCTAAACTTAAAAACCCATCCGGTGGAAGGTTGAATACTTTTTCCAACTCTGTACTGATGTATATGAGAAGTATGTCGCACCATCTCTGCATGCGCCATGAAAAACATGTCTTTGGTATCAGATTTGTATATGAAAATAAGACAGCGATAATTAGATACAAATACGGTTTGAATGATAAATATGTAGAAAATTTAATGTTTTGAATATGTTAACCACACTGTCTGGAAAAAAGCTGTGCAACCAGGGAGAAATCTCAGACAAGGGGGGAACTGAGGCCGTGACACCGCGGTTATGGACCGGTAAGATCTTAATACTTGCTGAAAAGACATGTCACTACTTGATTTTTCGCAGCTGGTCTTGGTCGGTCGGCCTCTATCACGGAAAAACGCAGTCTGTTATCAAAGCTGATATCAGGTCTGTTTAGAAAAATGTAGCAACCCCTGATACGGTATATTTCTGTATATTATTAATACTAGAAATACATAAATGCAACAACCCCTCGCCTGCTTTTATATGCTTTTTGAAATACACCGCACCCACCCCACCTTCCATTTAAAATAAGCACTCCTGATATATAGCAAAAGCAAATGAATTAATCCTCAGGATAATTACAGAATTTATGATTAAGATGACTAAAATGAAAGTTGAACATATCAAAGGAAAACTTACAGATTTTATATTAAAATCTGGTTGTTAAAATATATTGTTTTTAGCCATACAGGAGGTTTCCAAAGGATTTACTTTTATGTTTTGCAAAAGCAGGATTAAAAGTTAACAGCTCAAAAACGTAAGAGATAAAAACAACAGACAGCGTAATTTCAGTCTGTATAATACAGGACAAAAGAAAATGGACAAAGCCTATGAGTATTTATGATAAGTGCTTGCAATTAAGTCAATGAAAAACATCACGTCCACAGTAGCAAAGGGAAAGCACGAAAACGTGAAGCTGTATACTGCTTACCTGTAATAGGTTAAACAAAAACTTGAAAACAACATATTAAAGGACAAGGTATAAAACTTTATATGATAGTTGCTAGATTAAGTTTACAGTAACTGACGAGTGTCTAAAAGTGTTCTATTTAAAAGTCTTGCATGCCGTTCTTGGCGTTTACAGAATATATTAATGAATAAATGCCGATTACCGTCAACAACAGTTACCGTACCTGTGACCACAAACACTACAATTCAGATCGAGTTTTCGCCGTTTAGTCCATACGTTTGGTTTCTTCAGGTTTTCTGGTTTCTCTTCAAGATATATTAAACTGGCTGTTTGTATCCTTCTTTTATTCGTTGTTTGTATCGCTCGGGGTGTTCCACAAAAAAATTACCCCTCGAGGTAATCTCGGGTAACTTAGGGCGAAGCCCTCGGGATACTTCATCTCTCGGGGTAATTTCTTGTGGTATACCCCTCGCTCCAAGTCTATAATTGTATTTAGTATAAATTTACAAGTTTATAATGCAAATCCTCGGATTTCATTGGCTATTGCAGGAGTTTATAATTGGTGATATAAACCTCTGGGATAAACCAATGAAAGTCATTCTTTTAAAAAAATTGACCAATGACAAAATGCGTAGTATAGCACGAACACTAATCATTAGAGCCAGCGGTTGTTCTGTTAAGCAACAATGGCGCCGAAATTATAACGGAGTGGGCAAATGAAAGAAGAAATTGAACATTTAGGCGAAGCAATACGTTCGACAGAAAACAAAAACGGCTACCAAATGGTTAGAATGGAAATTATTAATGGTAAGGTCGTTAAATTGTTTATCTGTGTTCGTTTAAAACGAAATAACTGCAAACAAAACACATTTCAAAATTACGCTTGCTGTTGACGAGATTTCATGATGTAAACTATATGCTAAATTGAATGTTTCTTTCTACTTTTTGTCACTTTTACAAATCAAATGAGTGGATATATATTGTTTCAATATTGTACATGAAAATCCATGCTAAATTATGCAAGAAAACTTTACTTTTCCATCAGTTACTGTACGGGCCAAGGAGATGTCCGAAATGACTGTTGAACGTTTGTTGTTGGCAGTTGAAAAATGTATTAAACGAGCCTCAAAGAATATGTTATGGTCGAGAATTTATTTAACTTTTGTTGGTAAATTTATACTAACACAATTAGACAACTCGTTGTCTAATTGTTAAATAGTATGACACAGCAGTGGGCTCTTTATCATGTTTGCATGTCAGCACAATCATGGACACCTAAATTTAAATTGTGTGGAAACGCGGCAAACGTCAAGGCGGCTGACAATGAGCTGCGATTTATATTGAGGGTTTCCTTTTAGGTAGGTCTTAATTTATCGTTTCCTGAAAGTGCACAAACTTTTTGCTCGTTACTGATTCGGGTTAAGATACCGATTTTTGTTTGTGTTAACTTACAATCATTTTCAAAAGTCTTGGGACATTTGCGTCATTATTCGATATTCCAACTCCCCCGACCCCCCGTTCAATGTTGTATACCATGTTTACGCTGAATTTTACCGGAATTGTTAACCTGTTTCATTAGACAACATTGTAAAGGGAGGGGGAGGGAGGGATTGTGTACATATCGCAAAATAGACGACGTTGAACGAGTATATTTAGAAAAGCTCAAGTGTCCCAACTACTTTTGAAATTGATTGTCCGAAGCGCTATTTCGTTATATTGTCGAAAAACATGCTGTTCCACTCAAGTAAACACTATACATTATAGGCAGAAAGTTAAAACAATATTATAGCACATTTACAACCTTTTAATGACTAATATTTAGCGTAGGAATATGACATTTTAGAATTTAGTTAGCCCCCCTGTAGTGCAGCTGATAATCCGACGCTTCTCGCAACGATGCTCACCAACGGTGCTCGCCAGAAAAACATGCAATAGGGCGAAGACTGTTATTTAAAATGACATTTTATATACATCAGCTTGTAATATGTTAGTTTAGAATAAGATAATAGCGCATTTTTACAAGTGACGCTTTGGAAAAACCTTTTTTACAACGATGCTCGCTATATGCTATAAATAACTTGATCTTATGTCTTCCATTTTATTACGGAAGTGAGCATCGTTGCCGCTTAACATCAAAATCAATTATTTTTTTAAATGAAATGCAGTTAATACCTTTAATAGAAAACCACACAGTGCAATTAACACCAGCAAACAGCCGAACTGACCAGTTTTAGAGAAACAACACAGATCTACCGAAATAATTCCCATGGTAATCAGTGAGCATCGTTGTGAGCACCGTAGTGAGCACCGTGCCGGTATTAGTCATAACAACCGAATGTCAAGTTATATTTGTTAATAAGTTAGCGCTTCATTTCCACGTGTTGTCGCTGTGTATACTGATATTCCCGTACATGATATGTATGCTAATAAAAACCTAAAACAATTTTCAATGCATTACGCAATTTACTTGTTTTCAATAGGAGTTAGTAGATGTCTAAAATTTGGGTGCTTTTTGATCGAAGTTCACTTCTACAATATTGTTTTTCCGTAGTGAAACTGAGTAGCGCACATGTTCTTTGGCATTTGTGAAATTATTAAAATTTCCGCTTTTCCAAAAAGCGTTTTCGCTAACACGCGCAGAACACATGAAACGCTGCGCACCTCTGGTTAACACAAAGACGGTTCAATTCCCCTTTAACGCGAAGTCGTTTAAGTGAAGGGAATATTGCATAAGTTAGACTCTCCACATACTTAACTAAATGCGCAATCGATTGATTGTAAATATGTTTAAATTATTTTTCAGATAAATCAAGCTTTTTCAATTGCATTGTCTTCGGGCGATCATTTTAATTGTAATATCTTTTCAATAATTCATGCAAAGACGTCTTAATCAATAAAATTACTTTTGTTCGAGCAATAAGGTACATATAAAGCCTTTAAACTGCCCTAACAATTCTGTTAACGACAAAATGTCAACATTTCACTCAATTATCGCTATTATTGAGGAAAAAATCCCATCTACATAACAGCTAAATTTCATTAAGGAAAAATGTTTTTCCCAGACAATCATTTTCAAAAGTCTTGGGACATTTGCGTCATTATTCGATATTCCAACTCCCCCGACCCCCCGTTCAATGTTGTATACCATGTTTACGCTGAATTTTACCGGAATTGTTAACCTGTTTCATTAGACAACATTGTAAAGGGAGGGGGAGGGAGGGATTGTGTACATATCGCAAAATAGACGACGTTGAACGAGTATATTTAGAAAAGCTCAAGTGTCCCAACTACTTTTGAAATTGATTGTAGGTGGTCTAAACCAATCAAAAACCTTAGTATAGGTGGGTGCCTGCACTGACCAAGAAATGGAGGGCTCATTTACTTACCTTGTCGTCTGCATCGGAGCCAACATCGTCCATTGATCTGAATCAGGATCGTATCTCTCAACTGTCCGTAGATTAGTGCCATCTGAGCCGCCGACGGCATACACTTTACCATCCATTATGCAACAACCCACGCCGAACCTAGCCTGGTTCATTGCAGCAATTCTAACCCACTTGTTGCTCCTACCGCGAGGGTCGAAGTACTCAGCGGTATTCAGTGGCATCGAGCCATCGAAACCACCTTAGAGAAAAGTCATCGTTAAAGTTTGGTTACTACTAAATCGTAAGACTCGCACTGCAACGGTCACCGCGCGACTCGTGCGATTCTCACTATTTAACATTTCCAATATAGATTGCAACAATTGTTTAAATAATATTCAAAAACTCACTAATAATTCATGAGGAAAATTCAAAAGCAATTAATGTTTAATCAGTGTCTTTATATGTATATATCATATATACATGTATATATCAGTGTCCGATTTACATAAACTTTAGCTTTGATTTTCTCGGCTTAGACAAGGTTATTTTTCAAACTTACTACGCCAATGAACTTACCAAGTGGTTCGATTTTTGAAGCCGTTCAATAAACTCGCAGTTCGTGTTTTATCAGATATAAAAACACTCGGCTTCGCCTCGTGTCTTTATATCTGATAAAACACTCCTGCTCGTTTATTAAACAGTACATAATAAAAAACGTAAATAAAAGGTGTGTGCAGACGGCTGGTGTTCAACATCTAAGCATCTGGTCACTGAACATAATTATATTCTGTAGAAGGCGAGGGGTCCCCTGCAGATTCAGAGTGTGTTTTTTTTCTTTTTTACGTTGCGTGCGTAATTGCATTGCGCGTGAGTTCGTATATCGTTTCTGACATTTGTCGATCGCTAATTACTCGGGCTACTGTGGTAGGCCGAGTCTAAGTTTCGGCACGGGTTTTGGTTTTCCCCCGTTTTTTGGGTGTCACGATTTTGCATTTTGCACTTTTTGCTTCCGCTACTATTCATACTTCCGGTGAGTTGTTAGCCGTGTGATGGAGTGAGGTGAGTTAGCCGTGTGAGACATGTTGTAAGTTCTTTGCTCCTTTTGCTTTTGGAGTTGGACAAGAAGTTAAACAGCTTTTCCTTTTGATCAACGTGTTCTTGCACATTGTTGGTAGATTTCGAAATAGACTGACTGACTTTGTAGTTTAATAGTTATCAGATGTGGTCGACAACTGTCTTGATCGTAAATATGTTCACTAATATATGTGAAGTGTGCACCACATTCAGCCTTCGATCTGATCTTCCTCGGCCCACTCCCACCTTTGCTCGCACGATATATATAGCCTCTGCGGAGGTCTCCTCCGCACTTTGGCAGTAGCCCGAGTGAGCGCCTGACCCAGGACTTTCATCGCCTGACTCAGGACTTTCAAGTACTTGAATTTTTCTTCTTCAAATCGCTACCTTGCAATATTGACAGCAACATAGCATGCAATGTCGACTTACAAACGATACATACACATCGACTCCTTGGCAAGTTGCTAAAAATTCGCATTTAAAATATCGAACTTCACATACATGAAGTTTACTTAGAGTTAGTTGTTCTGACTTTCAATAGAACTTCATATTATGCGAAGTTCAATATTTAAAATGCGAATTTTTAGCAACTTACCAAGGAGTCGCCGCGTATACCGTTTGCAAGTCAACATTGCAATGTTGCTGCCAATATTGCAAGGTCGCGCGGGAAATTGACTGGAAGTACGTTCAAGGATATTCAAGTTCTGTACGAACTTTGACAAACAAACGGAGGTAGAAACATAACCTCTAGCTGGCGGAGGTAATTATAGTAAACACTCAAACAATGATTACCTATAGCATAAATCCTTCCATCGCCTCCACAAACACCCACCCCATTTCTGCTAGACGACATAGGTTCAGACGGAACCCAGGCGTCGACAAAAGGGTCATACCGCTCAACCGTTTCAAGACGTGAAGTGTCGTCACTGCCACCACAAATGTAAAGATAAGGACCAATAGATCCCATACTGGCGCCCCATCGACAAATACTCATAGAACTTGAAATAGGAACAAGCGTTACTTTTGACCACAAACATATAGTAAAACAAATAGGACAAAAGTACGTCAAAAATTCTAAGAAAAGTAGGAATAAAAGACACTAGGGAAAAGTACAAAAAAGTAGGACAAATGTACATGTAGGTTATTTTTTGTGATCAATCAGTATTTCTGTAAGTATATATGTACTTCCTATCTCATCTTACTCCTGAAATTTAGTACATTTAAGACATTAGAATTGGTTACCAGTTATTTTGGGAAATCAGTACTATATATATTTAATTTACAATCTGTATAAACGTAGGTGCAATAAAAATCGTTATTGAGCTGTAAAGAAGCTAAAATTAAGTTTGTCTTATTTGAAAGAACACAGAAAATGGCAGGCAGAGTAAGATTTTTGCAGTTTTCCGTTTCCTTGCTCCGTTGTTGAGATATTTTATTTTCAAGCATATGCAAATTAAACATTTTGACGTCACACGTGCACAATGTCTTAAGGCTGAAGGCTCCTTTACACAAGCGATTTTTATCGCTGCGATTTTTCTCCTCCTGACTGATGCGATCTAATGGATTCACTTACGAATGCATTGGACATATGTTCAAAGCTATAGTGGTTCAATACATTCGTGAGACATCCATTCAATCGCATGCGTCAGAATAAGAAAGATCGCAAGCGTGTAAACGGGCCTTAAAAGCTATGCGCGTGAGTGGGTTTCTTTCACAACACTAAACATGTAAATTTTCAAGTGATTATATTTGACAATAGCAAACTAAGAGTTTCCTCGTAGTAATATTGGGCATTTCACGCGATTACATAGCATGTTCTAGGGAATTTAGGTAAAGGAAAATTCGAGTGCAGAATATATACATTTTAAGACCAAACCGGGACCAGTTGCGAAAAATGCAACTACACAGGCCTTCCGGCAGGAATTGAACCCACGACCTTGCGATTCTAGTGCAATGCTCTGACCACTGAGCCACGGAGGCCGTTGCCGAGAGCTTGATCGCGAGTTCTGTTACATTAGGGTGGTAATGCCTCATGTATGCACATGTGACGTCAAAAATGTTTAATTTGCATATCAAACAAACTGATATATCTCAACAACGAAGCAAGGAAACGAAAAACTGCAAAAGCTGTTGATCTGTCATATTAATTGTTTGTTTTTTTCCAAATAAGACCGACTTCATTTTCGCTTCATAGGCACTTTAAACTTTAGTCGGAAAAATAAACATAATTGACGACTTTTTAGTCACAATCTAACATATATAATCATTGTAATAATGTTGATAATGCGTGTACTTACATATAGGCGTCCATTTTCCTTCTTTAGGATCAAACTTCCCGCCACTTTTACTTGCCTCTCCGCGGCTCATTCCTCCAACAGAATATAGCACTTGATGTGCTGAAGTTGGTCGACGTCGCTTTGAACATTGATTTTTATCAATTAAACATTTTTTCAGTGCGTCAATTAAATTGTCCCTAAAAAGATAAATACTGTTGATGTACAACTGTATATTCAGCATTTCTATTCACCGTCCTGCAGCGAACGGTATTGCAAATATTTCGTTACGATATTTCCGCAAAGAAAATACCGCAATAGATCATTTGCACGATGACGTGAGATGGTGTTGGGTAATTACAACTACGAGAATGCTTTGCCAGTATTCTTAGATTTCGGATAAAAGGGATGACTCAAAGCGACGCGTCCAGTCCTTTCACAGCTTTTCCAAACTATGTCGTCAAATATGTTTTCCCAAAAAGCAGGGAAAATTCTGATAAGGGTTTATGTTGTGGTTAGGTTGTGGTTAGGGTATCGAAAAGGTTGCTAAAATTTTGAAAGTCACTGAACCTTGACGACAAAGTTGGAAAAAACAAATTTGACGACATATTTTGGAAAAGCCGTGGTGAGGAGGAGATTTTTTCAGGTCGAAAAACAACTCAGGCAAGTAGTCAAAGCATATCGTACAGTACTGTAGCTTATACATTAACCTTTTACGAACGGTTCCGTTGTTCTCAATAAACAAGCCTATTTACGGTCTTATATTTCTTCTTGGTAATTTATAATTACGCCTAGAAAACTCACATGATCGGCTTTCCGAGTATCGACGAAATATTTTCACGTGATGTGCAAAACGATTATTCGTCGTTAAAAGGTCAAGCCGATTGGTTTTATCTTTAAATTATTTACTGATTATTGAGCATCAGACGAACGTGTTTTAGCTGACAAAGACATTGGAAAAGGTAAGACATCTAAATCACGTTAATTATCAAGCTAACTGGCTAATGTTTCTACTCAACGGAAGTATACCACAAGCTGCAATATTTGTTAGAACTTATTACTTTGAAAAGATTTGTGCGACAACCTAGCTTTGACAGTCTATCGTTCGTCAATTAATTTAGACTAACTTTATCTACACAATGTTGACTGCTTTGAACGGTCAAAGATTATTATCTAATAGTAATATAGCCGCTTTGAGTATAGGGTGTCCAAGAATTTTTGAATTTGTATGCAGTAGGCTATAGCGCATTATTTATTTCTATATAGTTAGCGCCGTGTTTTTCAATTTTGGATATTTTCAAGACATCGTGCCTTTGAGGCCATCAGTATATTATTTTTTGTATATTATTGGGTATATTTAAGCTGATTTTATCAGGTATTTGGTGTGTAACACTACAACCGGGCCGGGTGCGATGAGTCTCGTTTGCTCTCTGCATGAACTAGCGTCGCGTGAATAAATTAATAAAAACCTAACTGAAAATTAGCTTAGGCCTGCGCTAAACGTCGCACAATAGACTATTTAGTTTAATTTAATTTAATTTAGACAAATTTAATTGTTTCAATTTTATTCGACAAAACTGTGACGTAACTTTAAATTCGAGTCAGACGGATAGTGCGACGATAATCCTCTTTCCTCCGCAGAGGAACAATGCGTGTTCGAGTTGCACGACGAATTATCGTATTAAATGTTTCGCTTCTGTCTGGGACAATTCGCGGTGCCATGTTTCAAGACTAGTCGTTTGAGGATTCACGGGTCCATGTAAAAACAATTAAATTCGACTGAAATTCGAACGTTTATTTGCGTCGCATTACCGACGAAGCTAATTACTCGGGCTACCTATGGTAGCCGAGTCTAGGTTTCGCGATTCTCCATCATATTATTTTTATTTTTTTGCGACGCGTTATTAGTCCTCTGGCGGCCACTGGCGATATTGACCAATAAGCTTTGTGAAACTGAGGCATGTGACTATATCTATGCACGGTGCATTTGCCCTCTTTGAGTGAATGAGTTCTTTCTTTTCGACTGGAGTGGTGCGAAGTGTTTTTGCGTGCTTGCTCAGGAATAGAAGTGTCTGGGATCAGTTATGTGGCTGCCAAGTATCTTGTTCTTATTAAATACGCTCACAATACTTACAACTGCACACGCCAATGTTATCGATCGCAGTGAACCTACACTAAAATATGAGCAATTTCGACACGGGTTCTTCTGCGATCAACCAACTATGAATGCCAAGTTATCTATGAATGCCAAGTTACCTATGTATGCCAAGTTAACTATGAATGCCAACAGTACTTGTATGAAAGCCCACAGTACTTATATGAAAGCCCACAGTACTTATATGAAAGCCCACAGTACTTATATGAAAGCCCACTGTACTTATATGAAAGCCAACAGTATCATTTTAACAAATTGTGCATACTCTACGTATTGTGCTGGAAAGTATTACATGTACCTTGAAGCTGAATGCCCAGGTCTTCCAGTCCTGAAGTTAGTAACTGACAATTCATACAACAGTGATATAAAGGTAAATATTATGTTTGTTTTCATTGTTTCATCAAGTGTGTGCATTATTGTGTGTTATATGTATTTGTTATCAATCGTTTATTCACAGATTTTATTCGAGCACATGTTTATAGTATCAGATACCAGTAACCATGTTTCGCTTGATAATTTACAGTCATTTGAGAAACCAAATAATCTGCAGTTGTCTGTAAAAGCTACTGCTAGTAACTGTAACTCAGAGTCTTATAATTCAGAGTCCAGATCTCGTTATGCAAAATTTATTACTCAGAAGAGTGTGTTATTAACTGTAAGACATGTCCGCCATGTTGTTCGACGTGATCGAGAACCTAGTAGAATTCCAGCTAAGAAACTGTCTCGTCTTATGAATAAAAGCAGAAAATTAAGAAAACTAGTTTGAAAGCAGATTAAAAAGAATGTACCTAGGTCATCTCGATTTCATCGTTTTCTTTCTGCATCCAGTCGTGAACGTAAAAAGCTACTGAGTGATCGAGTAACATTTTTAGCCCAATTTAGTAAAAAGATGCATAAGAAACGCCTACATCGTTTAAGACGGCGTAAAAAACAAACGATTACATCGAAAAATTATTTATTTCACTTAAAAAATACTAAAAGTAGCTGCGAATTTTATACAGAGTCACTAAATAATTCAGAAGCAGAGCTAACTTACAAGAATTTAAATCACAGGATGAATTATTGCAAGTTTAACCTTTGTAGAGACATAGAGAAAAATCCTGGTCCTACATTCATAGTTGATCCAACTAAAACTATTAATGCTCCTTATAGTCAAGGAGATGTTGATGTATTTGGTCCTAATGCAGGACAGCAATGTGTTGCTATGAGTTTGTGTGCTTTAATATACAACTTTAACAATAACAATTCAATAATTGAGTCAGGAGATCTTATTCAAATTATGAACATTGGTAATGAATTATACTCTGCATTATCAAGATTATCAAGGCAATCTTATCTATTGCTAACTGAATTACCCACAATGGTTACAGTACTAAACATAAATTATCAACTTGAGTTTAGTGAAAGTTACACTGGTAATCTCCATGCAGCTACTTTGAATGAAAACATCCCATATGTCATGCCCTTAGATTGTGCTTTACAAAGTTTGCTTCTAGAAAGTTATAATTCATTTTTGTTAACAATCGGATGTAATACTGTATCAGTGTATACTCTCCGAAATGGTTTACTAAAGTTATTTGATTCTCATGCAAGAGACTCATTCGGTATGGCCCATTCTCATGGAACATGTGTGTTGTTGGAAGTAAATTCAATTAATAATTTGGTAGAATATTTCAAAAACTTACACAGATGTGATGTTTTATTTGAGCTCAAAGGTGTTAAAATTGCTGTTGCGCAATTTACACCAATTACAAATTTGAATAGTTCATCAACATGTGATAATGAGACATTTAATGACAAATTTATTCCTGGACAATGTTGTGCCATATCCCTGGATGCTATTTGCTTTTCTACTATTATAGCATGTAGTTACTGGAATGATGAGACATTGACTGCTGTGGCAGAACATGGTATGTTGGCTTACCAGGAAGGCTTGAATGATGGGAACGAGTTTACATGTGATTATTTACCACATACATTCAATATACATGGATGTGATGTTGAGATAGAATTTGGTTCAAGATATAGATACCAGGGTATATTGTCTTCCAACTCTGTTTCTACTAAACAAGTGCTTGAGATGTTAATTTTAGACAACACCACAGAAAATACTGGATTTTTTCTCTGGCTTTCAAACTATTGCTTAGCTTGCATTTTTCAGCATAATACAAGACAAAAAACGAAATATTTCTTGGTGGTATGCAATGAAAGCCAAACAATCAGTTTATTTGAGCAATTTAATGATACACATTTCCGCGTTAATAAATTTTGTAATATTGTTACACAAAAACTTAAATGTCAAGAAATACAATACAACATCCAATTTTTGTCATGTTCACGTCCACTAACAAAATCAGAGTGTACAATATTGCACCTGGAGAAAACAAGCACCCTGTATCACTAATGAGAGACATAAAATATGAAGAGCTTGCATTTCCAGTGTTGTTTCCAAAAGGACAGTTTGGCTTAACAGATGATGGAAAGATTAAATTGTCACCAGTGAAGTACTTCAATGCTCGACTTTTACATTATAGTGGAAGATTTGCAACAAATCCAGAGTATCTTTTCTTTGCACAATTCATAATGGAACAGAAAAAAGTGCCAGATAGTATTAATATAGCCTTAAAAAAATTCATGGCCAACCTGTAACTGCATCACAAATAAAATCAGATGTAAACAAGTTAAAAGGCTTAATTTGTCAAGATCAGGCATATTTGTTTTTAAGGCAAATTCCAGGCACACCACCCTACTGGCAAAAATTTATGTATGAAGTAGTAGCCATGGTAAAACAACCTGGAATTCCAACATGGTTTATGACATTATCGTGTGCTGATCTTAGATGGCCTGAGTTGTTTCAGATTATAGCTAGAACACAAGGTAAAAACATGACTGATGAACAAGTTGAAGCTTTGTCTTACAATGAAAGATGTTCAATGCTAAATCTTAATCCTGTTGTTGTTGCAAAGCATTTTCAATATAGAGTTGAAACATTTTTCACTGAACTTCTGCTTAGCCAAAATAACCCAATAGGTAAAATAATCTATTATGCCCTCCGTATTGAATATCAAATGAGAGGATCTCCTCATTTACATGCATTAATATGGACTTCTGATTGCCCCAAACTTACATCTGACAACAAAGAAGCTTACATACAATTTATAGATAACCATGTACAAGCCTATCTTCCAGATGAGGAAACAGAACCAGAGTTACATGAGTTAGTTAAAACTTATCAAAAGCACAATCATTCTAAAACCTGCAGAAAATACAAAAATATTAGTTGTAGGTTTAATTTTGGTCAATATTTCACGAAAAGCACAATAGTAGCAGAACCTCTTAATAGTGATCTAGATGAAGGAATCAAGAGTAATATACTCGACAGGCGAACACAGATTCTGACCTCAGTCAAACAGAAAATAGATGAAGTACTAAACCCATCCAAGCCAGATTATAATGAAACATTAAATGATGCAGACATTCTAAAATCAGTAGGTATCACTGAGGATGAATATTACTGGGCTCTATCAATACCACCAGACTCTGATTTTGAGTTGCATCTCAAAAGGCCTGTAGACAGCTGTTTTATTAACAATTACTTTGTTGCTGGTATAAAGGGATTTGCAGCAAATGTTGACTTGCAACCTGTATTCAATCACTACAAATGTATAACGTATGTCTGCTCATACTTTACTAAAGATGAAACTGAATGTTCTCAAGCTATTACAAATGCAGCAAAAGAAACAAAAGCTGCTAACATGAGTATTAGAGATGGCCTGAAAAAAATGGATGCTGCTTTTCTCTCTACAAGAGAAGTTAGTTCACAAGAATGTGTCTACAGATCAATGCCTGAACTTTGGTTGAGAAAAATATTTCCCAAAACAATTTTTGTTAGTACAGATTTTCCAGAAAAAAGGGTGCGTGTAACTAAGGCACAAGTGGAACTTGATGAACTAGACGATGATAGTACAGATATCTTTAAGTCAAATATAATTCAGCGTTACAGCATTAGACCAACATCAATTCCAGTTGTTGATAACTTATGTCTGGCAGAATTTGCTGCATATTACTATAAAGATTATAAAATTGATTATAGTGAAACAAAAGATCCACAACCTGATGTTCTAACAGATGACTTGGTTGAATCACAAACAATAAGTGATACAAGACAATGTCTTTCCAAAAAAATAAAATTGATTAACACCAATGAATACATGAAATGTAGAAAAGTTAAGGCTGTATTAAGATATCATACACCTAATAAAAGAAAAGAACCAGAATCTTATTTTCACCATTTACTTATGCTCTATTACAGGGGTGGCGCTAGAGGGGGGGCAGGGGGGGCTACAGCCCCCCTGTCGGGGAACCTTAGCCCCTCCGTCGGGGAAAATTATTACATTTGTCGGGGAACAAAGTCGAAGGAAAAATTGGCTTAAATTAAAAATTAAACTGGTAAAAGATCTGTTTTTCTTAATGCACAATAATAAACGCATCGTATAACAACATATCTAATTTGAAAGTGAGAATATAGGAAATCTAGAAACCAATGCCGTAGTCATTTTGCGCAAAACTTACTAAAAAGCTAAGAAACAGTTAAATATTAATAAGTTTGTAATCGGATATTCGAATTACACTGTCAACTACAATGTGTTATTCAATTGAGTAGGCTAATATTTCATTCTCAATGACTCACTTCTCATGGCGAAAGCTGTTCGTGGTGTCTCTAATAATTATCTGCCCAAATTATAAATCGCTATACAAAACTTTAATTCATTATTAAGTATAATAACTATACTTGTTGTTGAATTGGCTAAAAAATAGATTTATCTCCATATCAACCTAAAAATAAATGCTATGCTACCTGTGTTGTTGCAATTATTCCCCTCTCAATACCTCTTGGCACTTTAGGCCATATTCCAGGGGGGTGTAGCTGAAGACCTTCAACATTAGCCCCCTTCTCGGGGACCTTAGTCCCTGCGTCGGGGAATTCCTGGCGCCACCCCTGCTCTATTATCCATGGCGTGATGAAAGTAAACTAATGGCTTCAGATCAAACATATACATCAAAGTTCTATGAACCTGATGTCCAAGCTATTGTTGAACACAATAGAGCAATATTTGAACCTGATGCAGATGCTGTTAGTGAGGCTCTTGAAGTATTAAAATCTACTCAGGGCAATATTATTCGCTCATTTGATTCAATAAATGATCAAGAAAATGCAGATTTACGAGGTGAAATGCAAGATGACTCAATCCCGCATGAATCATTTAATGAACAATTACCATCACATCTTGACTCAACACAATCCAATCAGCATACTTCCCTTGGAGTAATTACTTCTTACAACCGACCAACAGAGATCTCTGATGATAAATTACGTGAAACTGTGAGGTCCTTGAACATCGAGCAACGTTATGCATATGATACATTTCTGACATGGTGTAGGAATACAATGAAAAACATGAACAGCTTAAAACCCGTTGAAATAGAAGCAATCTATCTTTTCTTAACTGGTGGTGGAGGTGCAGGCAAAAGTCACTTGATTAAAACAATATACCATACAGCAGTTAAAACTTTTAGACATCCTCCTATGTACCCTGAATTACCAACAGTTCTTCTCATGGCACCAACAAGTGTGGCTGCAATAAACATTGACGGAACAACAATAAATACTGGTCTTGCAATTCCCAAAGAAACTGGTGATAATGTACCTGCAATGTCAGACCAAAAGCTAATTATCTGACCTAAAGCTAATAATAATAGATGAAATTTCTATGGTTGGAAACACTACCTTACTACATATCCACCAAAGACTAAAAGAAATATTTGGCAACACCAGTTCTCTGCTATTTGCTGGAATTACTATTATAGTTGTAGGTGATCTATGCCAACTTCCACCAATACGTAAGAGATTTGTATTTGACAATTTCAAAAATGATTCTTATAATCTATGTCACCCATGGAAAGTCTTCAAAATGATAGAACTTAATAAAATCATGAGACAGAAAAATGAGCAAGCATTTATTGCACTTCTTAACAGAATAAGAACTGCTAGTCAAACAGAAGATGACATTAAGATAATCCAATCAAAGTCAATAACCCCATCTGATTCCAATTATCCATCAAATGCTCTTTATATCTGGGCTGAAAATGATCCTGTTGATGAACATCACAAGAAAAAACTGGAAGAACTGTCTGGATCCTTATTTATTCTTAAAGCTAAAGATCAGTATCCAACAAATGTAAGCAAACAAGATATTGATAGAGTTTTAGCAAGAGGACGGTCTGAAACAGGTGGACTTGATTATGAAATTCTGATTAAAGAAGGTGCTAGAGTAATGCTTACAACAAATATTAGTATTCCAGATAGACTCATCAATGGCCAAATGGGGACTGTCTTTAAAATTGATGTCAGTCAAAATAACCAAAAACCAACTGTTCTCTATATCAAATTTGATGACTCAAATGCTGGTAAAGACTTAACTAACACTTGTGGCAACCCTTTTGCAAGAGAAAACAACGTAGTTCCCATTGAGCCTGTATTAGCAAAGATCAAAATAAGACCAGGTAAAGCATCTTCTCCAGAAATACAGAGAGTACAATTTCCTGTTACACTTGCTTGGGCATGTACTGTACATAAGGTTCAAGGTCTAACACTTGAAAAAGTTGTAATCAGTTCTGACTTGATAAAACAGAGAGCATTTAACTATGGACAAATTTATGTTGGCTTAAGCCGTGCAACTTCTTTCCATGGTCTGTATGTTTTAGGACAAATTGAGAGTAAGCATATTAAAGCAAATCCTAAAGTTCTTGAAGAATACCAAAGACTACGAAATGAATGTATGGTTCCACATTCAACAACTGTACTGCAAGACAATTTCAATGTTTTGATCATATCACTTTTAAAAATAAGATCTCTCAAAAAACATAGCATCGATATTAAATTTGATTCAAGAGTTTTCAATAGTGACGTCATAGCTCTTACTGAAACCCAACTACTACCTCAGGATTTTGACAATGAAATTTTAAATAATCTCAGTCCTTTCAAACTGCACCGTCAAGATCGTGATACGGATAAATATTCGAGTATGGCACTTTGCACAAGAAATACTGTAGAAATCAGAGAGTGTGAATATTTTTCTTCACTAAATGCACTAAAATTTGACCTGGTTAATAGTCAATCCCAAGAAAAAACAACTTTTCTTTTGCTGTATCGAAAGCAAGCGTCCAACGTCCCACAATATGTAGATTCTTTGGGATACGTGTTAAATAGTTATACAATTGACATGATTATTGGTGACTTTAATATTAATTACTTGAATGACAATCAAGTTCAACCACTAAAATCTTTAATGGAATCTCTCAATTACACTCAGATTGTAACAAAACCTACATTTATTTCTTCTGGTAGCTTATTAGACCATGTGTATGTTAGATCCACAGTATTTCAAATAATTGACAATTATGTAGTCAATGTGTATTATTCTGATCATGATGCTATCAAAATCGTAGTACAATATTGCAACTAGGGAATAATTATATCTGTCACATTAATCGAAATATTATATTAATTACATGTAGTTACTACATCCACTTCTTTCTGGCAATTGTTATCAAGCAAGTTTATCTTACACCATGTACACAGTCTCCTCAGAGATCCATGGATCCATATTCACAAACCATATTTATCAATAAAGGGTGGGCCATTGGAAATCTTGCAGGGAGGGGGTGACAATTCCTGTGCAAGGGAAAGTGATCAAAAAATCCTGTAGGTAATACAGTATACAGAGAATAGTGGCAAACTGTTTACAACTTTAATAAATAATGCCTTTATTGTCCAAAAACAAATCCTGCAGAGCTTACATAGGACAAAATATGTCAGGCTTAGAAATAATTTTTTTACCCCATCCAAAGATTTCTAATGGTCCACCCCTAAATTAGTGCAGTTACACTGCTCTTGTACTTGTACTTGGGATGGTGCACTTATACTCGTGCCTCTGTCCTGAGAAGGATCGACGTGAACACCTGGACAACCTGAACCATTGGGCAACAAGTTAATGTAAGTAAAAAAGTATACTGAATCTCTTTGTAAATGTACTTTAATATTGCAAAGTTCCCATGCATCTATAGCTTAATTGCTTTTTAACACACTTATTTTCTCCATGTTTCATATTTTAGATAAAACTAAACATCTGGTAGAATCATGAGAAGCCTCAGCAATATTGATATCCTAGCTGTTAAAGTTATGAGTTGGACCATTACAGCACCAACCACCAATTTATTACTCTGGTATATATATTAAATGACTTTATAACATTGATATATCTGGTATTAATGAAGGAGCAAACAAATTAAAACTGGCGTCTGAAGTAAATGGCTTCTACGACCACACAGTTGGAGTTGTGAGTTGGACTATTAAACCGTCAACCACGAATTTATTACTCTGGTATTAAATGACTTTATAACATTGATATATCTGGTATTAATGAAGGAGAAAACAAATTAACACTGGCATCTGAAGTAAATGGCTTCTACGACCACACAGTTGGAGTTGTGAATTGGACTATTCAACCATCAACCACGAATTTATTACTCTGGTATTAAATGACTTTACAACATTGATATATCTGGCATTAATGAAGGAGCAAACAAATTAACACTGGTGTCTGAAGTATATTTATAAATGCTAAAAGTATATGTATCAATGCCAAAGTTAAAGTAATCTCATGCTGGCTTTCAGTATATGAATTCTATGTTGTCCCAATCTAGGTTGTCCATGCATGTAAGTTTATAATAGTAGTCAATAAAAAAATTGTTCTTTGTAAAACAAGTGAGTATGCTTTCTAACTTGCTTTCTAACATGTCCTCCTCCACCAATCTCGTTCTCCACAGTCATCGCCATGCCCATAGCCCATGCCCAGAGGTGGTTGGACAAGTACCACGTGAATATCTCGACCAATGAAATGGCTTATTTTCTCATCGTTTGATCGGCTGAAAATTTTGCATTGGACTTAGAATACCGAATATTACGCTATTGTCATTCATTTTTTTCTTTAAAAAAGCAGCGGTATCGTTTGATATATTGTTGGACTATCCATATCTGCAGGATTTTGCAAGGTAAATGTATTTTTCTACTTTATTTTGATGGTTTATGTAGGTCGTGTCGCGCTAAGCGAAGACCCCACTTCCGGTTTTTCAACAATCTTCAAAGCAAAAAATCTCGAATTCCCATGGTTCGAATTCTCTAATTTTTCGTAATAAGTTGAAGAAATGTCTAATCTTGGATGCTATGGAGGCGATCCCCAGCGATCCCCGCACCGTTTTCGAGATATTCGCCGTTGAACCGACCATGGTATTTCGGCTTTCGCTAAGATGGCGCTTAATGAATTTAAGAGAGCCTTTCGCCACTAAAGTTTGTTTTCTCAAGAATTTTGGAAGTTTCCTAATATTTAGAGCATTATTCCTTAGAGTAAGTGAAGAATGAGTGGTGGACAATTATTAAAGAGTAAAATTTGATATTTGTCCGTTTTTATGGTCCAAAACGCTGTATAAAAACACCATCATTCTGAAAAAATTGTATACATATCACTATAGGCCTACATACATTTGTAATTATTACAGAATGTACTGAACTTTCTTAAAGATCTGCTATATCTGTATACAGAACTGATACGTATAGCTATTTTTCATTTATTAAATAACATTGTGTTCCATGACATCAGTATTATTAAAAATGTATGTGTGGATTATTTGTAGTTTATTGTTAGTCATTGTTGTTGTGAATATAAATATATTGTAGTTGTAGTATTTTTTGCTTAGTATTGCTAATTTGTTATAATTTGTTGTTCGTATTATTTTTCAGTATACAAATATATATTATTCCTTTTGCCAGTGGTCCCATTTCAACTGAGTCAGTGATATGAGAAGCAAGCTGATGGGTGGGGAAGTGTACACTTTCAAAAGTCCCTTGATGGCCTTGAGGCACATGTCTTCTGATGAAGAGCTTTTTTGTTGCAAAAGGGGCTCTAACCAAGTGGGGGTGGGGTGGGGAGTGTTGGCATATGCCCCTGTGTCCACCCCTGAAGTGAATACAATAGTTAGGCATTGGCTGTACACTACAGTCGACTCTTAAGACATGAAAGGGTTAATAATTCTATCTCACATCCCATTTTTTACAGGAAGTGAAGATATACAGTACAGATGTCAGTGTTGGAATAACTTACTTTGGTGCTGAGTGCCCAGGCACAAGCACCAGTCTGAACAGGATTTTTACAATGATAAATTGATGGATTCTCTTTTACTAAATCACATTCAAATAATATGTAGTTTGAAGTTTTGCATATGCTGTCATGTTGTATAATTACATAAGGCAATGCATAATAATTGTGGACATAACTACTAAAATTTTACAGAAGTATTATCCGGCATATTATTGATACAATCCAAATGCTGGGTATCAAAGCCTAATTAAAGGCCTGGATATTATTCATTCCTTTGCCTTTGAGTGCTACTGCATGTACATACTAATAAACAATGAACTATGTCTCTAAAACAGACACCCTTGGACTGGACTTTGTCTGTCTTATAATAGTTCATTCACATGTCTACCTTAATACAGTAAGTTTTCTGATTCCCTCTCTAAATGTGCCAAAGCTGACGTTTTCTTGGCAGATGGGGGTGGGGGTGGGGTGCATCACTGAAAAATGTTGGACCAATGTTAAAATGTTGACAATGCCCCTGATTGAATACCTGTATCAGTATCAATACGGTAGTGCTTTAGAAGTAACCAAGATCAATATTGAGATAAAATATTTTAATTTTATTCAAGTTCCTTATTTACATATATATTGAGGATACAGGAAATTGATTTTATTTGATAAAATAGAAATATTTGACCAGTTATATACCAAATTTATCAATAGATTTTGGAGGAAATCCAATAAATTATCTCGATTTTGAATTCACCTTAATACAAAGAAAAATACAAGATTGTTATTGAATAATAAATTTTAAGCTAGCTTTATTCACAATTTTATAAAATTTGGGATACAAGTACCGTAAATATAAAGGAAACAAGAGTGTTTTATTAAAAAATTTAACATCCTCTCCGCCCACCCCCCCCCCCCCCCACCCCCGATGATAGTTGTATCTGGTTGAGCCAGATAATTGCTGCAACAATTAGAAGTTTACAGTAATATTGCAGAATGCAAAACATTAAACCACGGAAAATGCATCCATCATAAGGTTAGAATGGGAAGAATTTGAGAGGGAAATCATCAACCACTAACAACAAATAATGTTGATTTCTCACCTCAAGCTTTTCTCAGCTCCAGCGAGTCGGTATTAACGAATCACACGTTGCACAGCGCAACCAAATCCTTCTTTGTTGTAGATATCTAATTTGTTTCTGATTTGTTCCATTATTTGTAACATAAAATGCGTCGAATTCAGTGGTCGAATCCGAATGAACTTGAGCTATCTTGAATGCCCATCCGCCATAACGCCATTCTCACGAATATACGCCAAATAAAGCACAATCTGATCATATTAATAGTCTATGATAACCACGAATTGTTCTCGTATTTTGCTGACCATCAGATGTATCAATTCTGGATCAACTGTGACGAGTTTTCAAACGTTTTTGCGCATCTAGCCCACCGGGCAGAGTTCATTCCTCGTCTGAAGTCAGAGGTAGAGTGAGACGCCCACGCAAAAATGAAAGCCAGCTGACCATGATGCTTTGCGCGGCTTGTCCAACCTCCTCTGGCCCATGCCCAGTAGCCCGAGTTAACGCCTAGCGGGTGTCTTGTTCGAATTAAATTCGTCTGAATTAAATTCATCTATTGTGCGACGTTTAAACTGCACATTTGTTGGCACTGTGGTCAACAAAATATTGTATCAGTGTTAATATTTACGATCGAGAAGTTGATATTGAGCACAGGAAGTGGTATACCCGTTCTAACGCAAAACAAAGGTAAAATCCCAAGTTTATAGAATTTCAGAATTAGCACAAAGAATGTTATGATGCTACATTCTTATAATAATGATGTTCCAGAAAAATTTGCGTCTTTGCAATGTATATTTTGACCAACATGGGACTGGCAATAGTATACCACAATATCGAATTTAGCATAAAAGTCATTATTGCAGAGATGCCCTACAGTGCGCATTACGTCTGTTCCCATCGAGATCACAATTTATAGTCTATATCAAATAACAATGATATAGACATACATGATACGTGTTTCAGTTAAAACAAGCTTATCATCTGCAGTTGTTATAAGAGACAAAGAGAGACCGCAGAATTTGGTTTGTTTAATGTTGACAACAGTTGCTTAAATATCACATGTTGCAATTAATATTAAGCATTAATCAGCAGCTTTTTTTTTCTTTCAGTATCAATTTAATTGTCTTTCGTAGCGCAAACGTATTATTTGGAATTTTCACTAAACGTTTGCAATGAAGGTTGTTTTAGCATTGGTAGCATTCCTTGTTTTACTCTTATGTGAGAGAACTGAAGGTACGTATTAGGATTTTAATAATATACATAGATATATACATTTTCATCAATTCCTGTTCCGACATATCAGGCTTTTTATAAGTCAGATAATATTACATTATTAGACTTGAATACAAAGTCAGTGAAACACTAGGAAGTACTTCGCTGAAGATGGTGACAAGATCTGTCCGCTTTCAGAAGTATAATTGTTAAATTTAGTATTAATAAAGAAATTATATAAGAGCGCGGATTTATAAAGCGCGCAGATTTATAAATCTTTGAGTCTTAACTTTAATTTAGTTTCGTCTGACTCAAGTTGTGTACATTTACTTGTGTCGCGAGACAAGTTTCAGGAAGGATATACACGACACCGTACATGCAATGCTTCAATAACCCGTTGCATCGTTACCGCAATCCTTGCGAAAAGTTAAATGCATATGCGAGGCTTGCTACAACCAAAATGTTGCGGTACTTGGTAATAGCAGGCTATACGTATGACCTTGCTGAATTCCTCTCGCCACTAGTGTCGCCACAAAAAATGCGAGACAAGTTGGACAAAAATATGCATAGTATTGCAATGCTAACACGCACATTTTAAATTGAAACTCAATTTTTACTGACACAACCAAAGGGGATAAGACAACCATAATTTTCAGTCAATTTTCATTGGATCCTTGAACCGATATCTAAATTTACATGTAAAAATCAATACCATATTTTCTCCCATATATTTAACTGCGTTTCCAGAAACTCACACAATAAAGTTGATGAAATAAATACAAGTTCTTTGTTCCGATTAAATGTAGTTTCAGCTGTTCCATGAAATGAATACGAGTTCTTTGTTCTGAATAAATGTAGTTTCACCTGTTTCGTGACACACATGACATGCATGTTAGAGAGCATCTGAGAACAGACGAGTGACTGAAACATGCATGTTATCATCAATTCGACATGCCATCCTAATAATTATATATAGTAACTAGATTTAATATGACAGTCCTATATCCTTTGGTTTTAGAGCAAATATCTTAAAAGAATCTACATCTAGCATGCCATTAATTATATATTTCAATATGTACAATGAATAGCGGGCGATTGATTTAGTCCTTAATTTTCCGTCACTACCTATCTAACGTACCGAGCTACCCAATCAATAGACTTCATGACTTTCAGTCAGAAAGAACCTCTTTATTTTAACAGTATCGTTACTTTTATACCCTAGGCCCAAGTTGAGCGTTACAAACAAATAACCAAATATAGAAATACAACTACTACGTATATACATGACCTATGTAAAGGAAGGGTGTTACAGGAAAGGGAGAGTTTACCGCAATTTGCTATATCATGCTTTTATGCGCTAATTCTGCTAACTAATTGTTGATTTACATTCGTCACACCTATATCAAACACAAGTGTTTTAACACCTTTAAAAACAAAATAACTTGTTTAAAACTTGCCTGGACACGTTATTACAGTATTATGGAACTTATGTTTGTTCAGTGACTTTAATGATTAAATATTTTTTTCTAGTACCTTAATTTACTAATTAATTTTTGTCTTATAAGAATATCGGCAAAAGCAACAAAACAAAAATATGGCTAATATTTAACCAAACAAAAATACAACTAAACTGGACTAGTTAAAACTAAAATTGAAGTGTAATTTCCAAGAAAGTCTAAATAGTTAACAATAATTTAGCTTTATTGAGATGGTCTACTGCAGTTCGGTTAACCGACAAATTTACAAGGGCGAAAGCCATCAAGGGAAGGGTCAATGAACCCAGGGGTGTATCACTCCAGAAAAAGTGTACGAGATTTTTGGGATTTTCAAAATCCCGTGGGATTTTTTTGGTTTGGGATTTTTTAGATTTTTTTGGAATTTTTTAGAATTTTTTTTGAGATTTTTGGTGATTTTCTGAGATTTTTTGAGATTTTTGGTGATTTTTTGAGATTTTTGCGAATTCTTTGAGATTTTTGGGATTTGGGGATTTTTAAAAGTACGAGATTTTTTTGAGTGATACACCCCTCGCCATGAACACTGGCGTAACGAAGCTGCTGTTGGCCCTTAGGAAATTTTACGTCCGGGGGCCCCCACCACCCCCGTCGAGTTTCTGGAGCGTTATATTTATTAGCCTGCGAGCAGGTTCCTGCCCACAGGCTATATATTTATCAATTGAATCCGTTCACAAATTTGTCCGCTTGTACCCATAACTTTTGTCGTCCGAACAATAGCTAATGGCTCATTTGCAATCGTTGAAAGTCAATTTCAATTCGGTTTGTTTGTCCGCATTTTCTGCAATAAATAACAGCTCGACGGTACGCTTTTCGCATGAAATCAAATCTCCTATAACGTAAAAATTGAGAGTGCTTTCCACGTGGAAAATTGACAGCTACCATCTAGACCTACCATACGTGCAGTAATTATTCTTATAGTTATAATCGAATGTATTACAGCATTAGTACATACAGGCATATTATAGCAATGAAGAAAAACAAATGACAAATTTTTGAGATATAACATTTAAAAGGAAGTAATGAATAGAACATGTACTGTATTTTGATCGGCAATGCTTGTGTCCAATTACTCCAATAGCTTGCACATATAGCTACGTGCACGTAGGCTTGCAAAACTGTCATCATCATCATAAATTCATCGGGGGCCCTTCGAGGTTGTGGGCCCTTATAGGAGTTACTCTAACCCTAACTATAGTCCGTTATGCCACTGTCCATGAATTGCAAACTTTATACAGTAATTCCAGATCATATTTTAAATGTGATTAGTTACTGTTTCGAATATTTTTACAAATATATATTGACTCTCGAAAATTTAAGAAAGTTGGTCCAAGACTTTCCTTGAATTAAATGTAGTTATTTTTCGCTTTCTGAGAATTTAAAACATCGCCAGATATTGTATTAATGATATGAAAAATTGGTTGACATTGTTGATAACATTGTATTTCACAATATATTGTCTTTCATTTTCAGCGCAATTGTCCGAGATTCAAACTGCCAAACCAGATTTTAATCCACCAGTACCATTCTTTGAACATGCGAAGATAGGTATATATACTTTGATACATCAGTTATTAGTTACTTATTACTAAAACCAATGGTCCGCGGCACGGCCCCAAAAAACACGTCATGATTTCTACCCGAGACATTGACGAATCCTTCTGGATTCCTAAACCTTTTTGGCTAGAGAATTCAAAAGTAACAAATCATATTGCAGTGATAGGCACCAGTCCTCAAACAAAATTACAAGTTTTACATTTAAAATGACAGACAGGTATATACTTTGATACTTATATACTTCGATAAATCAGTTAAGGCGGGTAACAATAACACTATTTATTTAAAATTCTAAACCTTATATTATATTATATAATGTATATATATATATATATATATATATATATATATATATATATATATATATATGTAATGTTTACAACAGGAGCGGCCGTGTTGTATTGAATTATACAATCACGAGTCGAAGGCGAGTGATTGTATATTCAATACAACAAGGACGCGAGTGTTGTAAACAACTTGTGAAATGAATAAATAGTAAAAATCCCTTTGGGATAATCATATTGAGATGCTAATTAGTTACAAGCACTAGTGGTTTGTATGGGGTTTACAAGGGTATACATGTGACGTAATTTCTGAAATTGGATTGGCTGCAAAACTCATGAATTATTAATGAATTTCACAAATATATATATATTTATAAAATAACAGGTATGCTACGCACGCTCTGATTGGACGAGAGCCATTTTCACTCAGAGTACAGAGACACGTTTGACGTCATTTTCATTTTATATTGTACAACGCATGCTCTGTTTGGTTAAATCTCACGTAATCACTGGCGTATTTATTTGATTACGCCATCATTCGTCAGCTGAGTCTCGGTCACTTTGGTGGCTTCTCCTTGTTTTTTTACCTCGTAAAACGGTTAGTTATTTTATAAAACAAATACAAAATCGCTTTTGTGACCATGTACTGTGATACAAACACGAATGACGCAATTTCAACCGGAAAAAATGTGTGAAAACACTCGGAGGCATTTTTTCCTGTTGAAATCACGTCATTCGTGTCTGTATCACAGTACAGGGACACGCAAGCGATTTTCTATTTGCTAAATATATATTTATTTATTTATTTATTTATTTATTTAACAATTATTTACCGAAGTGGAGGTAAATATAGTACTGGATGGTTACTGTTAATGAGTCTCACAACAGTATAGCTTAATATATATTGTAAATATCAAAGTCAACATTTATCAGTGCTTGCCGCTTGGCGGAAACGTTGATCAACGCTGCGCTTTACCAATATATACCCATGTTCTTCCAATATTTAGAAATGTAAAAATGGCAGTGTAATAATTATATTCTACGATAACGAGTCAAATTTGCCGTTATTATTTTTGTATTATTGCATATTTGGTTTATGATTCTTTGCAATTTCTAATTTTGTTGTTGGTTATGCGTAAAACTTTTCAATTATAAAATATTGTGCATCCAACTATTTGATTTACTGTACATCCAGACATTCTTTTGCTGTATTTGTAATTGAGAATGCAGTTTACATTTTAAAACGTTTGTGCGTCTTTGAGTATACCCACCTATGACGTTGGGCGCAAGGGTAATAAGGATCAGTCGTTAATTGTATCAATTAATTTATGGAGTTTTCTTGAATTTTTTTTATAGCACGGTACGTTGTGCATTACATGGATTGGACTGTGATAGCAGCACTTTCCAGTCGTTATCCAGGATCACCATCTGCAACACCAATGTCTGTTGCTGATGGTCCAACCGGCGTGCCATATATCTTTATAACATCTCTTGATCCAACTACCAAAGACTTACAGAAAAATCCCTTTGCATCTTTCGTTTACTCTTATGCTCAGACTGATTACTGTACAAAAAAGAAGTATGATCCCGAAGATCCAAGATGTGGAAAATTATTTCTATCTGGAAAGGTAACAATTATAATCATATGATTAAAATTAAAAATTTGTCACCGCGTGACGGTGCGTAATTTAACAATTTGTGGCTTTCGTATAGATGAATAACAACGCCATTGTTTAGTAGAGGAACAATATAACATTTTATCCATCGTTGTTGATCAATATTTTTTAGCATTGATTAATTTTATCAACATTATTCGACCGTTCATGGTTGTTGAAATGAGGAAATTAAACCATAGAACATATTATTTCAATTTGACGTACTTTGTTACCTTGTACGCTTTTGAATTATGTAACAAAATGTTAATTGTTATTATTGCTAACAATTTCTTGTTTGCCACATTGTTCTCAGATTAATACAGGTCAGTCAAATAATGACTAAAAAGAGTGAAAACGACATTTTAAAAATTCTCTTTAGTTTACGCATGGTCAATTTTTTTATTATTATTATTATTTTTGCATGGTCAATACAATATAGCGTCATATTGATGAAACCGGCTACAATTATTTAACTATATCGGTACCTGCATCACTGCATGATTGTTAATGAAAATTGACGGATATTATGATGCGGAATATTCAGTGTTGTTATATAGCTAGAGTTTCACTGGATGCAACGATGACTGTCATTGGTTGGTTTGTGGTCACATGACCTTAGCTAAATTTCAATGTCTACCAAGCGGTAAATAATTGAGAACTTATTGCCTGCTCTGTCAATAAATTTTCAATTGTTGCCCGCTAGAACTTTGAACTCTTCACTGCATCCTATAAACAAAAGCTTGTTTGGTATGAAAAAAAGAATATTTATAGGTCTTCAAAGCATGTGTGAAGATTAACTGGAGAAATGTATTGCTGTTCTTTTGTTAATTCTGAGACTTATATTTGTTTGGTTTAAAGTGAAATTCCCTTGATAAACGTCGAAATTATTCAGTGAAACTCAAGCTATATAACAAAACACTTAATGTCTGATCCCTCGAGAAACAGTTAGTTTTGTTTTCCCTCGGGAGCAGACATTAAGTGTATAATATAAAACATCGGTCCACTATACACATTGCTTTTACCGCATACAATGATCCGTCACTGACAAATGCGATTTGAGGCCCATTACAGATTGTTCGTTGGGACATGTCTAATGGATTAAAATATTTCCGAAAATATACTGCAGCTCATCGAGGTGTGATGATAAACACCATCACCTGTTGCAGTGGCAGATCATCATGAGTATCTATTAGTAAGGAACTACGATGCATGGACATTAGTATACTATAAAACGTGAAGTATATATCTGACTATATACTAAAACTTGAAAAGGTATAACCATGTTGTATAGTAAAGTATACAACCGCAGTTTCTCCCCACACTCAACAGACTTCAGTACAGGGAATTTCTTTACAATAAGAATAAAGAAACTAATTCTGGGTCATGCATATAATTAATTATAGGTAGTGAAAGTTCCTACTCACGAAATCCCTGTCGCCAAAAAAGCTCTGTTTTCCCGACACCCGGCAATGAAACTTTGGGAAAAGCTCCCTTTCCATTGTAAGTACAGTATAATATTA
Source organism: Corallium rubrum (assembly GCA_964035015.1). Lineage (NCBI taxonomy): Eukaryota > Metazoa > Cnidaria > Anthozoa > Scleralcyonacea > Coralliidae > Corallium > Corallium rubrum. The sequence continues at coordinate 85,823 of CAXIUP010000216.1, read as the reverse complement.
TGCATGCAAATTAACTCAAGCTCACTATGTAAATACATCTAGCAAGATTCGCGCGTCATTCCTGCGCGAAAGTGCGATAAACTGATGCGTAAATCGCTGGATTCAGTGTATTTCGCGGCGCAGACACCATGCAAAGCTGTTCAGATGTTGTTCTGCTATATGAAACTGAATTAAGCCTGCATGCATGCATGCATGTTTCCATGCGTGTATGTGGTCACGGCGGTGCCTCACAGCTTCCAAACAACAATTCTCGACAGAAAGGTTCAAGTATCAGGCTCCGAGGCCTTTGGATTAAAAACGACCCGGCGATTACGATCGGGAAATATAACCATCGGCGCCGCGCAGTTGCGCGCAGCTAGTAAGCAAATGTAATATTCAAACCTGAGGTATACTGCATGTATTTTAATTTTTGTTTTGAAATTTTCACGTAGTCTATTAAGTTTGTTTATATTCTTTTCTTGTAGCATTCTATTTTGCCAAGCTTAACATTACTCGTATATCTCTTCTCGTCTATTTTGGAGGACGTTCCCATGTGTCACTTAAAGATTACTATGCTGCCAAAATTTAAGGCGTCGACACTGAACGGCGGTCGGCGGTTGTCTGATAATCAATTTAATACTACAATTTTGAACATAGAATGAACTAGATGAATTATTTTGTTGTGAAAACTTATTTTCGGTATGATACAAAAGTAGGGTTTTTAATCCGAGTTGTGATTAATTGTACATGTAGAAACGTACTGAATATACTCAATCATTTTGTCATGTGATAAAAATAAATTGTTAAATTAAACAGTATGTCTGACTTCAGTATGTTTGCATTTCCTTGTCTCGTGCATGTTTATGTTTCAAGTGCCTATAAACCAAAAATTAATTGAAAGAACACTTCTAAAACTCATTAATAATTCATGAGAAAAATTCAAAAGAAATTAAGGTTTAATCAGTGTCTGTATACTATGATATAGATTCCTCTTGATTTACATAAACTTTAGTTTTGATTTTCTCGACTTAGACAACGTTTTCTTAGAAAAATTACTACGCCAATGAACTTACCAAATAGATCGTTTTATAGAAGTAAATAATAATTTACAGAATTCGTGCCGTTCCGTTTACCACAACGGCCACTTATTCTGTAAATAGTACTTACCCAGTTGAAGTAAAATCGTCTGGCGTTAGCCAGAGTAAAATATATAAGACAAAAATGTCCGATTACCTGTTGAAGGGTTAAAATGACAGCGCGTCACATGCAAGTTTTGCAGTTTAATTGTTTCCTTGACCTTACCTTGCTTTGTTCTTGAGATATCAGATTGTTTGATATGCAAAATATAAATTCGGGTGGGGTGGGCAAACTTGGATGGAGAGGGAAAATTCGGGTGGAGTGAGTAAACTTGGGTGGAGAGAGCAAATTCAGGTGGAGTAGGCAAACTTGGGTGGAGTGGGCACATTCAGGTGGAGTGGGCAAACTTTGGTGGAGTGGGCAAACTTGGGTGGAGAGGGCAAATTCGGGTGGAGTGGGCAAACTTGGGTGGAGTGGGCAAACTCGAGTGGAGTGGGCAAACTTGAGTGGGAGTTTGGCAAACTTGGGTGGAGAGGGCAAACTCAAGTGGAGTGGGCAAACGTGAGTGGAGAGGGTAAATTCGGGTGGATTCGGCAAACTTAGGTGGAGTGGGCAAACTCGGGTGGAGTGGGTTAACCTTGGAGTGGGCAAGAGGGTAGGCTAAAGGTTTCATCTCATTAATGAGGCAGCATTTCACTTGCGATAGTAACTTAATATATTATATAATCTTCTTCAATATGTCATTATGAAATATCTCAACCATACACAAAGCAAGAAAATAAATTAAAAACATAAAAAATATGTTACTTTCTCATTTTAAAGGCTCGATCGTCTATACACAGGCGATTTACGTAGCGATTTTTCTTTTTCTACGAAGGTATTGAACATGAGGAAAACCATTAACAGAAATTGATGACAAAATGGCCGCCGCTTAAGGGCTAATTTACATAGAGCCTTTATGAAATGGCATCTAATTTTGAACAGTAAATATATAAAAATATTAAAATGAGTATCTCGCCTATACTATTTGCCGACCTCGCTATTTAAGCAACAGCGATTTTCAAATTATTCACTTCGTTTTTTGTTTAAATCAGGTCTACCTACGCTCTGCCAAATGACTACATCTCTCGAGTTATCGTTTGTCAATGTTTGAGCCTCCATCAATCATGGTGTGTTCAAAATGCATATTTTCTTGTTGTAATTACAAGTCGGGAAGTTGTTGAATTGGATGTATACAACTTCAGCCAATTTGGTTAATATGTAATTTATTACATACAAGATAAAGGTTCTTCTATCAACTCTCAAACATTTGACCAAAGACGATTTTGAAGGTATCAAACAAAATCCTACCGCAATCCAGTGGTGCATGACTTGCTTATTTGTTTACTATTTTCAACAAAATGTGGCAGATCACAGATATATCTGACGAAAATAAATAGGCGACTAAATGATTGGATACTGGTTGTTGTTTAAATCAGGAGGTCGGCAAATAGTTGGCAAGCTACTCAATAAGCAGAATTCTCATTTTAATATATTCGCCTTATATATTTACTGTTCAAAATGGGACGCCATCCTCTAAGGAATATATGTAAATTGGCTTTCAAGCGGTGGCCATTTTATCATTAATTTCTGGTAATGCGGGCTGTGTAAACGTTTGCGCGTCGAAGGGCACAAGGGGCGGAAAGGGAGAATTAATTTCAAAGAGAGACATATACTCAGATTTTATAAGTTCGACGCTACTTTCAGTACGTGTACTTTGGCTTAAAAAGTTACTGTTTTGGGTCGGCAGTTTCTACTAGTAAGTATACTAGTTTTAAGATATTTTTGTTTCGTTACGTGTTGGCACGTGATCCTGAGCCAGTCGAGCAAACACCCTAGGCACAGATTAATAATATACAGATGTGGAACACGCGCGGCGCCTTTGATGTTTGTGTCCCCACGCTCACGTCATTCCACGCGCCACGCAAATTGGTCTGGCAAGTGTCATCGCTGGAATTTTCAGGTAAAAGTACTCTCTCCTCCGCAGAGGCTTCAATTCTGGTTAGTTGCAGGCAATTGTCGCAGGCGCGCGGGCTATCGTAAAGCGCGCGGGGAACGTCGGGAAGGTGGAAAAAGCGACGAGAAGAGGCGAGAAGCCTCTGCCAGATAATGTGCGGTTCTGTGGCAGGATTTGCGGTTCTGCGGTAAGTGCTACTAAATGGCATAAAAACCCAACGATTTGGGGGAAATTCAGCACTCCCTTCAAGATCTAGGTATCAAAGGTTAGCATGACGATTTTCGTGAAGAAATAGTGCGATTACATGAATTTATTTGATTTTTGCTGTTATTTACGTGTCTGCCATTTTAAATCAATTTAGATGTAAACTATATTTCAATTACTTTAGACTTCTTTATTCTCTTTACGATAACCATAATGCAGAAGAAGATATAGAATGCTTTGCAATAAGTGCAAGTACGCCGGAGAAGGATTTTTTAACATCGAATTTCAAGTCGGCAGACGAACTGAATACGAAGAAATTTCAGTAAAGTAACAAATCGGCGGTTCTCTGGTCATGGGAGATAGCGACGATAGTTTGCACGAAGTACAATGTTTTCTTCAAGATCTAAGTCTAGAATGTTGCTCTGGATGTTATTAGTTCTGAATTCTTCTATGGAAATCACCTGCGGAACGAATCAAAAAATTCGAAACGCTGCCAGACTGACAAACGTTTTATTATCGAACGTTTAATCGTTGATAAACAAAGCCGACGAACATGCAGCGCTAACTTTCTACATTACACCAAGCTCGCAAACGCCCGTCCCACATGCACTACGTATATACGTGCAACTTATCATAGGTAAGATCTATGTTTACAACTTCAGTGTCTTTAGATATAAACTTTCTCGGCTAGCGTTTGTTTACATGTTTAATTGCATAATTCCAAACTGGAAAATCCTGTCGTTGTGTAACAATATTAACATTCTCGAGTGTAGAATTGTCTGCCAGCAATTTAAATGTGTCTTTTATTCACAATTTATGGATTTCCAACTTTTCCGTAAGTTAAATTTGATTATATATTGAAATTCCGAGTCTGGTGCCTAGTCCATCACGGAACTTGGGCGCCATATTGACAACATTATCTGGCAGAGGCTACTTTTCTTTCCCTCTTCCCGTCATTCCTCGCGCGTCTTCTCCCTCGCCCGCATGCCCGCGCCTCTGCGGAGGAGAGAGGTAAAAGTATAGGAAATACGACGTTCGAAAGGGGGAAAATGCATATTTTACAAAATTGAAGCAAGTTTTTAGCATTATGAGGCTTAAATTGTAAAGATGAATGGTAAGTAGTTGTTTTGGTATAGAAAAGATGTACGTTAGAGTTTAATACAAGACAGAAATACAAGCGATTAATATTTAACAATTAGACAACGAGCCCGAGTTTTCTATGAGCGAATAGTCAACGAGGCGAAGCCGAGTTGACTATCGCTCATAGAAAACGAGGGCGAGTTGTCTAATTGTTTTAGTATAAATTTACCAACAAAAGTTAAATAAATTCTCGACCATAACATATTCTTTGAGGCTCGTTTAATACAATTTTGAACTGCCAACAACAAACGTTCAACCATCACTTTGGGCATCTCCTTGGCCCGTACAGTAACTGATGGAAAAGTAAAGTTTTCTTGCATAATTTAGCATGGATTTTCATGTACAATATTGAAACAATATATATCCACTCATTTGATTTGTAAAAGTGACAAAAAGTTGAAAGAAACATTCAATTTAGCATATAGTTTACACCACGAAATCTTGTCAACAGCAAGCGTAATTTTGAAATGTGTTTTGTTTCCAGTTATTTCGTTTTAAACGAACACAGATAAACAATTTAACGATCTTACCATTAATAATTTCCATTCTAACCATTTTGTAGCCATATTTGTTTTCTGTAGAACGTATTACTTCGCCTAAATGTTCAATTTCTTCTTTCATTTGCATACTCCGTTATAATTTCGGCGCCATTGTTGCTTAACAGAACAACCGCTGGCTCTAATGATCATTGTTCCTGCTATACTACGCATTTTGTCATTGGTCATTTTTTTTAAAAGAATGACTTTCATTGGTTTATCCCAGAGGTTTATATCACCAATTATAAACTCCTGCAATAGCCAATGAAATTCGAGGATTTGCATTATAAACTTGTAAATTTATACTAATGATATTTATAGACCTCTGAAAGGCTCTAGCTCTTTGCAAGTTTGCCAAGTTCTCGGCCAAGTTAGACATTTGATCGACACACTTGAGGCATATTTTTTGAAGCACATTGTAAAACCAGTGTGGTAAGCACTACTCAAACGGCCAAAGATTTAATTTTTACATCTAAAATATTTACCATATATCATTAAATGGTCAATTAAAATAAAAATATATTACTATTTGCATGATTTAGTTATATTTTATGTACAATATGGCATCTAATTATGTTGATAAATACCCAATTGCCTATCCCTTTATGCCTTGGTACAAAGTTGAACTTGATTATTCTCTCCAGTCTCGACATGCAATAAAATTTGTAATTCGAGCTACTTAATACTGTAATGGAACTTTAGCTTGCACCAAATAGGAATTTTCTTAATATTGTGATTTTCAGTAGATTCTTCTGATTATCTAGGCATTGTTGGTACAGTGCAGTGTGATAGTATTATGAAATCAGTTGGATCATATATTGTGTTAGTCATGAGTTCTTGACCGCTGGAAATTATACCAGGTGTGGTACTGTACATCTTTCACATGCCTATCTCCACCAATTTAACATTGATATGAATATTAATACTTGACACATTTGTGACTTGTACATTAAATACATGATACTGCCTTATTCTGGAGTCAGTTCATTTAAGCATTATCATTTTAAATATAACCATAAAAATATCATTGGTACAGTCTACATGATTTTTATACAACCAGAATAAAAAAGAAATGACTGTGTTATTCAAATAATCTACACTTGATGTATTTTCAAATTAGTTAATTATGTAATTGGAATCAAGTTATCAAGTCACAAATGTTGAACCTTCATGTATTTCCTATTTTTCTTCTTTCTTGAACTCAGCTCCTGGTTACCAAACTTTAAAGCATAATGCAATCGCATTTTGACAAATAGTTTAATCAGATACATACCAGGACAATTTTGGCACCTAACTAGGCTTGCAGGTAACTTGGGCATTTGTGAACATATATAAGTTCCTATTTTGGGCCTTTGTACACAGCTGTTGAATTCTTTGATGAAAATGTTTTCCATCTCTGATACGTGACGGACAAAGATATCTTGTGCGACTGTTAATCCTCCTGAGTTTTTAATGCCTTCAAAGGTCTTAAAAAGGCATAATAATTGACTGCTGTCATTAATGTTCTTCGTTGTAAAAGTCTGATGGCATATCTCACAGATGTGTTTGCTTAGGCACCTTTTTAATAAGTAACCTGCTACATATGTTAATGCATTCATGCATACCAATTTTTTTTCAATCTCATTTGTTTTATAGTCAATGTCATCAACTGTTTGCATGTGTGGTGGGCTGGTCTGATCATCACCTGCTGGTAGATTTGACTGACTTGCGTGTGATCCAATCAAAAAGGTATCGAAATCCTCTGCACCGTTCCCTGTTGACAATGGTGTCAAGTAGTTGTCGACAAACAGCTTGCGAAATGCTCTGATGAATTGCAGTGGGGTTGGATTATCGCAATTTCCCCCTTGTTGCCTTATCAGACCGAGAAAGTTCTCCAGGGCATCTTGGTTCAGCCGTCGAGTCAGAAGGAACTGTAATGAAAAATCTTCATGAAGGTGATTCCATAATGCAGTTATGCCATTTAAAGTCATTCTGAGGCCTTTCAGACATCGAAGCTGGTTAGTAACATCTGCTTGACTTCCTTTGTCAATCATCTTGATGGAAGCAATGAACTCCAGCATATCAGCAATGAATTGATGGTGGGGTGAATCATTAGACATTGCCTTTTTGTAGATCTTTGGACTATTTAAGGAGGAGCTATTTAGACAATCAAATATATTGTCAAAATTTGAAATCAGAGTTCAGCAGTTCTCACAGCAGATGGAGGTAGAGCACCAAGTGAGATATACATGGACATTGTGTAAGCTACAGTTTGGCTAATGATTTGGGTTGCATACATGTACTTCACTTTCATTTTCATGAAACCATTTGGACTGATATGCTTCTGTGTTAGTTTGGGACAACACCGAAGTGTTTGTTGTTTGTCCCGTTCATAAATGACTTTGATATCATCCCAGGATGCAACCTTCTCATGAAAATGAAAATCCTATTTCATGAGATTGTTCCTTACAGCCTTGATGAGATGAGGCGGATCAAAAAGGTAGATGATTTTCTTTCCCTTATGCATAAACCATGGCTTATCTGGTGTGACATTTAACTCTCGTAACAGTTTTTGAAAGTTCGATCCCAAATCTGAAATGATGGTTTCCACAAATAAGCCAATTGATGTTAATTCATCGATCATTTCAAACAGAATGCTCTTGATCTTCTCACTTGGGCACGATTCATGGACTAGAACATAACCAAGGGGTTGCTTCCAATTCTCTTTGACCCCCCTTGCCATAAATACCAGTGCTGATGTAGCCACCTTGTTTGTTCTATTTCCTTCACCAAAATCTTCTACACCTACCACTTCATCCTTAGACTGATCATATTGGAGATTGGCTTTGAGTGATACTTCATCCATTGTGAGGGTGCAGAGCTTTCCTGAAGGGCTAATCATTTGCACTTTGGTTGAGATCATCTCTTTTTAGCAATTTTGGGCAGTCCAGAAGCTGTAGGAAAACCTGACACCCATTTCAATAAGCTGCTTCGAGATGGCATCTTGAAGAATTTAGCCACCATTCTGTAAGCTTTCCCACTTATGTGAAAAAGGGACAGGCAAATGACTTTATCTCTTTCGAATACCTCTGTCCTTTATTCTTTTTCTTGTGTAAGTCTATTTGAAGGGCAATGAAATTCACTATTCTCTCTGGTAGCATTGTTCTCAATGCATCAAGAGCTGTAGCTTTATCGATTGCCCTTTTCTTTTTTTTTTTTCATGTTGAGCGCCTGACGAAGTCGTTGCAGCTGTTTCTTTTGCCTTGCAATTTTTAATTTGTAATGCCTTACTTCCTGTGCTTTCCTAGGCCTTGTTTGCTTTCTGGTATGATCTGTACCTGTCAATACAATTCTGTGTAAGTTTTTAATGTACTAACTTTACATGTTCTAACAACCAGAATATATACATGTAATACCATAAAGTCTATATTAAACACACTCCCCCCCTCACCCCCCCACCAAACAAAAATACTTTTAGTTTTTATAAACATCATTATCAATCATTTTATGGATAAATAAATAACCACCCCCTCTTTTTTTTAGCCCTCCTCTCCAATAAACCCCCTCAAAGGTGCCTGGAAAAAATAAGCCCTCCCCCCCCCCCCCACCCCACCCATGGTGCTTAATACTAGAGAATTTACCGTGTTTGAAATTACGGTAGTCCCTTACTTGTTTGGAATTTCATTGATTGCATTTGGAAAATTGGAAATGTCGTTAGGAACATTTGCAAGAACATTTGAAATGTACCTGTAAACATTTCCTAAGTTCCTCACATCCTACTTCCTGTTCTGTTCTTCCATTGTGATTGGTCAACAAATCAAAATGCGAAGAAGGGACAGGAAGTTAGCCAACTTTGAACAGGAAGTGAGGAACATTTAATTGATTTAGGAACATTTCAAATTCCCTATGAAATTTTCAAATTTGCAAAGGTAATTAGGAACATTTTAAATGGGTTAGGAATTCAAAAGAGAAACGGATGTAAGACCTTTATCAACTGCATCACGATCTTCTTTCCCATCAACATATATTGGACTTCTTTGGTATGAATAATCTATTTAGAGCAGAATTAGAAAATTGCAGAATGTTGCATTAGTGAACAGGAGTTGAATATATTTCTAAATGTGTTTCTAAAATTGTATAAAATTAAGTAAAAACCCAATCGCAAACGCCTGTAATAAAAAGCTATGAGCTGTTCACCTCTAATTTCTTTTCCAGCTGGTGAAATTGGTTGATTATTTTCGCTCTGAAGCGTGAAAGTTGCTGCTGGAACTGGTGTACTGATAATATCAAAACCTATTAAAATTGTTAGAACAATGTATATATTTGTAATGTACAATAATAATAAACAACATGTCGCAAGACCAAGTGTCGACAGAGCAAGTTCACCTTTTTGTAATGAATTTTGTTTTGAGTTGTCAAAAATTCTCTTTTTCTTGTCTAAAATATCAAGTGTAATTTAAGATTAAGACCAATTTTGTTTATACGTGAATTAATATGCAACCGGACTATTCAATATAAACTGCTAGTAAAATAATCATTACCAGAAATTTGGGACAAGATGGTGGCGCGCGTGCGTATTAAGGACCATAATAATGGAGATTCTCAACAGTAAATAATGAGAGCACATAATTATTCAAATTTTGCTTAAACGGTGACATATTTCTTCTTTGCCCGACTCCATTTGACTTCAGCATGGACTAAGGAACAGTTATAACTAAAAAACTTTTGCTTACTTCGACGGCAAAATACTTCCCTAGCTCGTCTTATTTTTGCACTGAAAGCGCCACTATCCATAGTGTTAGCCATAGTAATCTTTGCAAACAGGTTCTAGAAATTGGCGAAATTGACCAACAACGTTACGGGCGATGCGAAGTGCCCGACTCGCGTTGCATTTGGCATGAGTCAGTCTACTTCGAGAGCACATAAAGGTCCTCATTTATCTCTAGCATAGTACTTCCAAAAGCGTTTGAACTTGCTTGATTTCACAGTCCTCTTCGTGCACGATTTAGGCGAATTCTAAAGAACTCAATGACCTGAATAATGAGAAACACTAGAATACAGTAGAATCACACTCATTAGAAATTCTAGAATACATAATTATATTATTAGGCGAATATAGCCGCTGATCGAGAGCAGCGGCACAAATGACCCAAATTTCTGGTAATGTTTCGATTAATTGTTTTGTAGAATATGCTTACTGGTTATGCCCGTCTCTTCTCTTTGCAAAAGCCTCCTTTTCACGCCAACTGTTGGTGGGGCATTTGACAACTCGAACAAGGTTGGGACAGCCGTAGTTTTCAAACACTTTTTTGATGCGGTGGTAAACATTTCATCCTCGAAATGGGCGCTGCATATTCTTATATTCCGGTACAGATAGCCGGCATCTTTTCTTATCAGGTCTGTCCGTCTAGTATTAATTGCCCAATTTTTTGACCTATTTGAAAAATATACACTCGTTTTGAACATTTCCGTGTCGGCTTTTCACTCCTGAAAAAGCTTTTTTGACAACGAAATTACAACTTCGTATTTTAAACCGATTGACTTACCTCACTCGGTCTTTTGGGAAGCGGAAAAAATCACTATCTACATTTTTTTCTTTGTTGTTATTGCAATTCAATGCCGAGCACCAAGTTGTCCCACTTTTTCGCTTTTTCGTCGATACTGCTTGAACTTCCATAATATTTTTAACAAGAATTCTTGTATATATTTGCACTTTTTTCGGTTTTTAATTTTTCTGCGTATTTCTTTTTCAACAAACAAGATTTAATATACCAATGTAGTTATATTTTTACACGATTCTACATCTAAAATATTCCAATAATCCAATGTTTATCAAAAATTTTGTACACGCAATACGACAAGATTGCTATCATGGATATATACATTTACACAATTTGTGAGTAATACAAAATATTTATTGATTTAATTTACATAAATACAAGATTTAATATACAAATGACTATTGCCAAGTTGGCAAGTTCGAATCTTTATAGGTTGCTGAAAAAAGTCGCACTCCTTCGGGTTATTCTTTATTTATTTTCGTCGCTTAGAATGGTATTCATGCAATTCTTTTCTGCTAAAAAGACAAAGTATAACAATGATTAGCAAATTTCGTCCGAAGATTGAAGTTCGACCGACAACTGTTCTTTAAATCGCGGTTTTACTGCCAAAATTTGCGGTTTCCCTATCTATTTTCTTATAAAAATTGTTCATGACACTTGCCAGAGGCTCGCGCATGCGCATTGCAAAAGTGGGGACAAGATTTGCCGCGTGTTCCACATCTGTATATCTATTAATCTGTGCCGTAGGTACGAGATTGGGCTGAAGTTCGTCAGCGAAGGTAGAAGATCCCGTTCCTTTTCATGTTGCCAGCCATCGTTGGTTAATTGGATGCTGTGAAATTGCTCGTTTTTAAAGGTAACGATATCAGATTTACAATCAATGATGGTGATACTACACTTCATCTATAAAGATGAAGTGCAGTATGACCATCATTGATTGTAAAACTTCAAGAACGTACGAATTATTTCAGTACAGACATACTGAAATATAAAAATTTCGTATGTTCACTTCTTGAAGCAGGTTTGTGTCAAATAGAGGCGGTTTCTTGCCTCCTCATGTTGCCAGTTGTGATATTGCTTCTTAAAGATAGGTAGTAATCAGAACTACAACCCGTTCTCGGGTTGTAGGTGTGATGTCACTGCCGAACAGAACAATTATTTAGTACTGTATTTTATTGAACGTGTCGTGCTGCTGAGGTTTGTTGTAATTTAACACAAATTAGACATCAGAACTACAACCCGTTCTCGGTTGTAGATGTGATGTCACTGCCGAACGGAACAATTATTTAGTACTGAGGTTTGTTGTAATTTAAGACAAATTAGACAGTTTCTTGCCTCTTCATGTCGCCAGCAGCAATTGTCGTTTGGATGCCTGGAAGTTGCTTCTTGTATATACTTAATAAATAGGATTAGAAGGAAATCGTGAAGTTTCTTTTTATTGCAGAGCAATAGCAGGAGTGGAAGGCCAATAAATTTACAAGATTTGACGGCAGACGAGGATATAAAACCAGTGTATAAAACCTAATGTTCTGATTGCCTTATAACGTTTGTGCTACTTCCGCTTCTATTATTCACTTTCTCTTTCACTTTCATGATCAAAATTATATTTTGAAGGATTCATACCAGTAGGGATTATGCCTTGTGTTGAGACAAAATCGTTCAGTTAACTTTTAGATAATTAAGATCCATTGCTGTGTGCTGATCAAGTGCATCTCTGGGCAATAGACAATTCCCATTATAGCAAAGCATCATGGGAAATGTGGTAGGCTTCACTTGCAGGCGAAATGGCCGCCGCGAAGCGAGCATTTTGCTTGTGAGAAGAATGGATTCTTTTAAGCACATTTTTTGTAGCGCAGGAGAATTTCGAAAAGGGCAATGTATTTGGGGGACTATATAGAACGTTCTGTGCCAAGGACAGCGAAATCAGAGCAGAAATGGACGAGAAAATTGCTATAGAACTATTGAAAGAGTGACGATATGCTAGTAAATACGTTCCCGAAGGGAGGTTCTTCTCGACGTTTTCAGGTGAGTAAGCTTAGTGAACATTGGATAGCTCACCGTTTTGCCCTACAGACATATGTGTGTTGTTGTTCTATCGCGATCTCGTATTTTCTGAATTACCAAGTGTTCTGTAATGATTTTTTCGTTTGTTGAAATTGACAACTTTTGGCGATTGATGTCTGTCATTCGTTCGATTCAGAATGTCCTCTGAAGACAGTGTTTTTAAAGAGTCTTTAATTTTTTTGGCACGGAAACAACCCGGTTTTATCGGCAACGGCACTGGCACTTTGTAAAAACACCAAGAAGAAAGCACTTTTGCCTGACTTTCTACTGTTTTTCTTTTCTGTTTCCTTTGTTGTGGTCAGTTCATATCCTGTCAAATAAACCAGTAGGTTCTGGAACTATTGTAGGCGGTAAATATATATTCATGACTATATTATTCGTTTAAAACATTGAAAATTTACTGCGTTTTGTTGCTGTGTTGTAGTCAACAAGCTTTGTAAAACACAGGGGTGGTGCCACTGAGGCAGAGGGGGGCAGGGGTGCTACACCCCCTGTTGGGGAACCATAGCCCTCCAGGCCCCATCAGGGAAAACTTACCAATTTGTCAGGGAATCTGGAAGGAAAACTGTCTTTTTGTCAATTGGCAAAGAACTTTTTAACTGATTAAGCCAGACAAGTAATTAATGCTTTTGTGAAATCCCCCTACTAGCCCCCCTGTCAGGGACCTTAGCTGCTGTGTTGAGGAATTCCTGGCACCACCCCTGGTAAAACCAAAGGACCAACATCTATCTTCAGAAAGGAAGAGAAAGGAGGTGGAACATCTTACTGTATTCCTACCTGTACATGATAGCAACACAAAATGAAATACAGAACTTTCATTTTACTAATTTCCAATTGACAGAAAGCTGAGAAAGATGTGGTTGCATTGGGTTGGTAGAGCTAACTTTGTCTGACTCCATTGAAGTACATGGTTCATTATCCATTTTATAAATTAATACTAAAACCTATTTACAGATATATATGAGTTATAATTATATATCTTACAATTTACTATTTAAAGATTTATATACAGAACCTACCTAAAATTTTTAATATTAATTATATATTACTATAAAACTAGTACTACTAAAATTTGCCTACTATTACAGTATCTTAGAAGAGAACACTGAGAAAAGTTTGAAATTTATAAATAAAGAATGTTGTACAGAGTTTACAGACTATCTATAGCCTTAAATTATAATTTCCAAGTCACTGTTTTACCAGGGGTGGTGCCAAGAATTCCCCAACACAGGGGCTAAAGTCCCTGACACGGGGGCTAGTAGGGGGGATCTGGGGGATGCTCCCCCAGAAAATGTTCAAAATTTGAATGTCTAGAATAGCTTTTTCCATCTTCTCAGCGTGAAATTATCTGTGTTTCTACAGGAGTTTTATTTCACATTAAAGCATTAATGGTGATTTCCTTTGATTGAAATTAAAACGTTGTGAGGGGTGGGGGTGGGGTGGGGTGGGTGGGTGTGTGCTTACATGAGCAGTGGGTGCTTACATGAGCAAAATGTGCCTTACGCGAAAAACTGAATTTACATGTATAAAGTCCACACAACACAACACTCTGAATATATGAAAATAAACAAAACCATTTTGAAACAAACAAAACTAGCTATATTACAAAATATGAATTTAAAAATATGCATTTATATGGTATAAAAGTCTTTTAATCATGTTCGTCAGACCCATCAAAGTCTGAATCTGAGTCCAAGTCAAACAATATCCAGGTAGGTCATCTTTGCCTAATGCAGGAAAGTTGTTGGAAACGAGATCATCTTCGGTCGCTTTGTGAAGACGTGGTCAGTTGTACTGAGAGAATGTTTAAAAATAGCCTGGAAAATTACTTTTTCCTTAAACAGGGGTGGGGGGGTAGGAGTGCTTGCTTCAAGATGGGCGCTTACCTGGTCAACTACAGTAATTACTTGTCTGGCTTAATCAGTTAAAAAGTTCTTTGCCAATTGACAAAAAGACAGTTTTCCTTCCAGATTCCCTGACAAATTGGTAAGTTTTCCCTGATGGGGCCAGGAGGGCTATGGTTCCCCAACAGGGGGTGTAGCACCCCTGCCCCCCTCTGCCTCAGTGGCACCACCCCTGTGTTTTACAAAGCTTGTTGACTACAACACAGCAACAAAACTCAGTAAATTTTCAACGTTTTAAACGAATAATATAGATATGAATATATATTTACAGCCTACAATTGTTCCAGAACCTACTGGTTTATTTGACAGGATATGAACTGACCACAACAAAGGAAACAGAAAAGAAAAACAGTAGAAAGTCAGGCAAAAGTGCTTTCTTCTTGGTGTTTTTACAAAGTGCCAGTGCCGTTGCCGATAAAACCGGGTTGTTTCCGTGCCAAAAAAATTAAAGACTCTTTAAAAACACTGTCTTCAGAGGACATTCTGAATCGAACGAATGACAGACATCAATCGGCCAAAAGTTGTCAATTTCAACAAACGAAAAAATCATTACAGAACACTTGGTAATTCAGAAAATACGAGATCGCGATAAAACAACAACACACACATGTCTGTGAGGCAAAATGGTGAGCTGTCCGATGTTCACTAAGCTTACTCACCTGAAAACGTCGAGAAGAACCTCCCTTCGGGAACGTATTTACTAGCATATTCTTCACTCTTTCAATAGTTCTATGGTAATTTTCTCGTCCATTTCTGCTCTGATTTCGCTGTCCTTGGCACACAACGTTCTATATAGTCCCCCAAATACATTGCCCTTTTCGAAATTCTCCTGCGCTACAAAAAATGTGCTTAAAAGAATCCATTCTTCTCACAAGCAAAATGCTCGCTTCGCGGCGGCCATTTCGCCTGCAAGTGAAGCCTACCACATTTCCCATGATGCTTTGCTATAATGGGAATTGTCTATTAGGCCTGCACTTCTGAAACTAAAGATGGCAATACGCCGATTGCAAATATGGCGCCGATTGCACGAAAGCGAGACTTTTCGGTGACAACCGTTGCTAAGGGCCGAAGCGCTTACTATTTCCTTTGTGAATGAGACTTTGTGACAGTTTTGAAAGGTGGAGTTCATGCGCTGGTACGTTTAAAAAGACTATGTAGGACCTACATACGATAAAACGTGGACTCTTCTCTATTTTGAAAGAAGTTTTACCAGGATATGTTTGCTTTTGAGCGTAACAACTCCTCTTCTGATACGTGTATCGCCGTACGATTATTGAACCTTTATTGCAAATATCATGTGTCGAACATTCATTCTATTGAAGTTTGCCGTTGAAGCTTTGCATTTCTTACTCGTGTTTTGCCGTATTTAGAACTTGCCGTATATTTTTCGTTTAGTTAAGGTTTTAACTGGTTAATCATGCCCAATAATTGTTGCGTTCCTATGTGCTGCAAGATTGGATATCTTAATTGTCGATTCACATGGGAAGAAGGTCACATTTCACAGTCTTCCGATAAAGGATCCGACAAGATTGAAGATGAGTTTTACTATTTTGAAAATCACTGCACGTGGTTGTGGCAGACTTACCTTTCCAATTTGTTTGTCTGATATTTCTTAATACCACTTTTCCAGACGTGGCTCGTGAAAATCCGAACAGATGTTTCACCGTATTTTCGAATCACAGAGCGAACAAAAATATGCTCGTCACACGTCAGACCAACTGATTTTCGTGTGAGCACATCAGGTTGCCGCTCACTTAAAGATGAAGCCATTCCTTCGATATTTCCATGGTCGGGAGTATCTCCGAAACGAAAATCGTCGCGTAAGAGACTATATTTGTGACCCCAACTAGGACTGAAATGCCCTCGTCTTATGAGACGATTTGGCAACGACCAGCCGCGGAAGTGCCACGAGATGAAAACAGCGAGTTAGGTGTACATTTCACTACTATACGGGGCTATATTCGTTTTGGAGATACTCACGGCCATGGAAATATCAAAGGAACGGCTTCATCTTTAAGTGAGCAGCGAGCTGATATGCTCACACGAAAATCAGTTGGTCTGAAGCACTGGTCTGAGTGTAACGAGCATATGATTTTTGTTCACTCTGTGATTCGAAAATACAATGAAACATCTCTTCGGATTTTCACGAGCCACGTCTGGAAAAGTGGTATTAAGAAATATCAGACTAACAAATTGGAAACATAAGTCTGCCACAGCCACATGCAGTTATTTTCAAAAGAGTAAAACACACCTTCAATCTTGTTGGATCCTTTATCGGAAGACCGTGAAAAGTGGCCTTCTTCCCATGTGAATCGACACGATATCCAATCTTGCAGCAAGGAACGCAACAATTATTGGGCGCATGATTAACCAGTTAAAACCTTAACTAAACGAGAAATATACGGCAAGTTCTAAATACGGCAAACCACGAGTAAGAAATGCAATTAAGATTCCACGGCAAATTTCAATAGAATGAATGTTCGACACATGATATTTACAAGCAAGGTAAAAATGACACGTATCAGAAGAGGAGTTGTTACGCTCAAAAGCAAACATATCCTGGTAAAACTTCTTTCAAAATAGAGAAGAGTCCACGTTTTATCGTATGTAGGTCCTACATAGTCTTTTTAAACGTACCAGCGCAGAACTCCACCTTTCAAAACTGTCAACAAAGTCTCATTCACAAAGGAAATAGTAGCGCTTTGACCCTTAGCAACGGTTGTCACCGAAAAGCCTCGCTTTCGTGCAATCGGCGCCATATTTGCAATCGGCGTATTCTCTTTCATTTTAGTAATTGGCTGATGAGTATTCTTTGTCAACATTTTACATCATTCCCACTCTATTGGTTAAATATAGCAAATTGGCCTTTTTCTCTGGCCAGACCAATTTGAGATGCATATTTTATCTTAAGGTCTGTTGGCAGGTCAATCTTTCAGTTGAGAAAAGAATAGGAAATTGGAAACCCAAGTATTTTTTTAGCATTAGTAATATTTTTCTTTCTTGTAATCTGGAACAGGATCCCATGATTTTTGGGTCATGGTTTCAAATGTTCAATGAGTGCGCTCCTGAATTCCAGCTAGACTTATAACCGAGTGGGCTTATAACTAGGGGGCTTATCACTGAGAGGGCTTATCACTGGGTGGGCTTATCACTAGGTTGGCTTATAACTAGGGGGCTTATCACTGAGAGGGCTTATCACTGGGTGGGCTTATCACTAGGTTCGCTTATAACTGGGTGGGCTTATCACTGGGAGGGCTTATAACTGGGTGGGCTTATCATTAGATTGGCTTATAACTGAGTGGGCTTATCACTAGGTTGGCTTATAACTGGGTGGGCTTATCACTGGGAGGGCTTATAACTGGGTGGGCTTATCACTGGGTTGGCTTATTACTGGGTTGGCTTATTACTGGGTTGGCTTATAACTGGGAGCTAGGCTTAATTATAACTGAGTAGCCATTACCCGGGGGCTTATTACTTGGTGGGCTTACAGGATAACTTCTTCTTCTCTGCCTTAATCCTTAGTGGAGTCGGCTGCTCTTATATGTTGTCACCAACATCTTCTGCATCTTCCTTCTCCAAGCCCAACTGTCTCATGTCTCTTTCCATTCCATCTAATTCTCTGTCTTCTTGATCTCTTTCCCTGCACCTGTTTTTCCAGCACCACTCTCACCGGGTTGTCTACCTTCATCCTGGGCACCACTCTTACTGGGTTGTCTACCTTCATACAGACCTCACCTTGCTGATTACTGGGTTGGCTTATAACTGGGAGCTAGGCTTAATTATAACTGGGTAGCCATAACTGGGGGGCTTATTACTTGGTGGGCTTACATTATAACTTCTTCTTCTTCTCTGCCTTAATCCCTGGTGGGGTCAGCTGCTCTTATATGTTGTCACCAACGTCTTCTGCATCTTCCTTCTCCAAGCCCAACTGTGTCATGTCTATTTCCACTCCATCTAATTCTCTGTCTCCCTCTCGATCTTTTTCCCTCCACCTGTTTTTCCAGCACCAGTGACTCTCACCGCAGCAGTGGTGTGGTGACACGTTTTAGGCTAGGGTGGCCAGATTAGCTTTGGTGCCAACCCCCCCCCCCCCCCACACACACACACACACACACACATACACAAAGACATTACTGTATTTGATAAATGCTCTCCTTTTTTGTTTTAAAATAACTCAAATAGCAATATATAATATTACTACAAACAACGCCACGCCAATGCGAGCACCAAAGTAGTGCAAAACCTCTAGGGGGAATGCGGGGGCATGCTCCTCTGGAAAATTTTGAAATCTAGAGTCTCTGATATGCCATTTCCTGCATTATGGAGTAAGATTTTACAGAATTCTGAAGATTATAAAACTTCATAGAAAACACATAAGATTACAGATTTCAGATCTTTATATCCCCCATTGAAGACCTAGCTATACAAAGAAATAGGATTATTTTGTTACGTTTTGGTGACCTTGCTAATTTTGGTGCCCCTTCTGCAACCCCAGCCCTGCCACCACGCCACTGCTCACTGGGTTGTCTACCTTCATACAGACCACACCTCATACAGAGCACCACTCTCACCAAGTTGTCTACCTTCATACAGACCACACCTTTCATACAGAGCACCACTCTCACCAGGTTGTCTACCTTCATACAGACTACACCTCTCATACAGAGCACCACTCTACAGAGCACCACACTGAGTTGTCTACCTTCATACAGACCACACCTCCCATACAAACTAGAAAGCACCACTCTCACTGGGTTGTCTACCTTCATACAGACCACACCTCTCATACAGAGCACCACTCTCATCAAGTTGTCTACCTTCATACAGACCACACCTCTCATACAGAGCACCACTCTCACTGGGTTGTCTACCTTAATCCTGCTTAAAGTATAATGGGGGTGGGGGGTGGGGGGGTTATAACTGGGTGGGCTTGTAACTGGGGGACTTATCACTGGATGGGCTTCTACTGTATTTTCTGGATGATTACCCACATGGTGTATTTTGCACACATTCCTAAAAAATACACTTGATTTCCATTGATGTTAGTATTGTGCTTTTCAGGACTATGGGATGGCAGGAACGGTAATGTTGCTACTCTTGCATTCTCAATAATTGTGTAATATTTGCAACTGTATGATTATCAATTTGCTACTTTATATATATAAGCCTTAATCGGGCTGTACGATTATTTTAATTTAAAAAGAGAAGTTACCCACTTCTGCACATATTACTGGGAAAATTCCTTGTCCAAATCCTTTTTCAAGCAACAAATATGCTGATATTCACTCCACAATAGACAAAAATAATTGTTCCACCATCTTGGATTTGTATGCTGCTGGGAGAAGACCTGGGAACATGGTTGCATGGCACCAAGTGCAATTTGTGAGAAACCTTTGTCTTACAAATTAATTTTTCAGTATAAGTCTAGCCGTAAAGGGTGCATGAAGCCAAACTATGCGTGTAATCTGTATTGCTATAAAAAATAGATTTTCAACGCAGCCAAATATGTCAAACCTCCAGACAACCTCCAGTCTACCTCCAGTCTTTGATAGTAACCATAGACCGGTATTTTTTAATTATCCCATGCAATCGTGCTTCGACGAAGCAGAATTTAATAGATAGATAGATAGATAGATAGATAGATAGATAGATAGATAGATAGATAGATAGATAGATAGATAGATAGATAGATAGATAGATAGATAGATAGATAGATAGATAGATAGATAGATAGATAGATAGATAGATAGATAGATAGATAGATAGATAGATAGATAGATAGATAGATAGATAGATAGATAGATAGATAGATAGATAGATAGATAGATAGATAGATAGATAGATAGATAGATAGATAGATAGATAGATAGATAGATAGATAGATAGATAGATAGATAGATAGATAGATAGATAGATAGATAGATAGATAGATAGATAGATAGATAGATAGATAGATAGATAGATAGATAGATAGATAGATAGATAGATAGATAGATAGATAGATAGATAGATAGATAGATAGATAGATAGATAGATAGATAGATAGATAGATAGATAGATAGATAGATAGATAGATAGATAGATAGATAGATAGATAGATAGATAGATAGATAGATAGATAGATAGATAGATAGATAGATAGATAGATAGATAGATAGATAGATAGATAGATAGATAGATAGATAGATAGATAGATAGATAGATAGATAGATAGATAGATAGATAGATAGATAGATAGATAGATAGATAGATAGATAGATAGATAGATAGATAGATAGATAGATAGATAGATAGATAGATAGATAGATAGATAGATAGATAGATAGATAGATAGATAGATAGATAGATAGATAGATAGATAGATAGATAGATAGATAGATAGATAGATAGATAGATAGATAGATAGATAGATAGATAGATAGATAGATAGATAGATAGATAGATAGATAGATAGATAGATAGATAGATAGATAGATAGATAGATAGATAGATAGATAGATAGATAGATAGATAGATAGATAGATAGATAGATAGATAGATAGATAGATAGATAGATAGATAGATAGATAGATAGATAGATAGATAGATAGATAGATAGATAGATAGATAGATAGATAGATAGATAGATAGATAGATAGATAGATAGATAGATAGATAGATAGATAGATAGATAGATAGATAGATAGATAGATAGATAGATAGATAGATAGATAGATAGATAGATAGATAGATAGATAGATAGATAGATAGATAGATAGATAGATAGATAGATAGATAGATAGATAGATAGATAGATAGATAGATAGATAGATAGATAGATAGATAGATAGATAGATAGATAGATAGATAGATAGATAGATAGATAGATAGATAGATAGATAGATAGATAGATAGATAGATAGATAGATAGATAGATAGATAGATAGATAGATAGATAGATAGATAGATAGATAGATAGATAGATAGATAGATAGATAGATAGATAGATAGATAGATAGATAGATAGATAGATAGATAGATAGATAGATAGATAGATAGATAGATAGATAGATAGATAGATAGATAGATAGATAGATAGATAGATAGATAGATAGATAGATAGATAGATAGATAGATAGATAGATAGATAGATAGATAGATAGATAGATAGATAGATAGATAGATAGATAGATAGATAGATAGATAGATAGATAGATAGATAGATAGATAGATAGATAGATAGATAGATAGATAGATAGATAGATAGATAGATAGATAGATAGATAGATAGATAGATAGATAGATAGATAGATAGATAGATAGATAGATAGATAGATAGATAGATAGATAGATAGATAGATAGATAGATAGATAGATAGATAGATAGATAGATAGATAGATAGATAGATAGATAGATAGATAGATAGATAGATAGATAATAACTTTATTTAAACACGCTTACAACGTCAACAAAAGCTGATTTCCACGATGGGCGTGTACCACTGACCTACATATAACAGCTACACAGCCAACTACTCACATGTAACGGTTATACAACGGTCATACATAGGTCAGTGGAGTGCACACTAAGTAAAGAACAAATTTATAAGCTATAGTACAAAGTAAGTAGTGGGTGTGCTCCACTGACCAACACATAAAAGTTTCAAACAGACGATTCACCGTTATATATAGATCAGTGGAGTGCACACTAAGTAAAGAACAGATAATTTATATGTTATACTGAGCATAACTAAGTTATACTGAGTATAACTAACTATGTTATACTAAGTAACGGGTGTGCACCACTAACCTACATATAACAGTTTTAAACATTTACAGTTATATATAAGTCAGTGGAGTGCACATTAAGTAATGAGCAAGATAATTTATATACTATAATATATATAGTAAAAACTAAATGTCAAGGTTATTTAGAAGTGTCAATATTTACATGGTCATTATATTTACATAAAACTTATTCAAAGGTATGAGTAGCGATTTTATGTTTGAAGTATGACAGGGTCTTGCTCTCCCTAATTTCTGTGGGCAAAGAGTTCCATATATTGATGCCCCATCATATATGAAACTCTTTTTCATGTTATTCGTACGTGGTTTTGGCAAACAAACTGCATTTGAAGTATTCCGAAGATTGTAACCTGATTTTTCTTTCTTATTTAATAACTTTATAAATCTACCGTTGTAAATTTATGTATTCCGTATGTGCGATTTGTAAACCATAAAGCCTTGGTGAATTTTCATGTATATTTTTAACTGATGATGTAATCTACAACGTTGCTTACTCCGAGAGTAAGTTACTCTCGATCCCTCCAAGTTGGTCAAGCAAAAAATACCCGAATCGCATTATGATCGTTGGTCAAAATAGAGAAGGTATCACCTGCTCTATCTTGCCCAACGATCATAATCAGTAAGACATCCCAGAAAAGAATCTTAGGGCTGCCTTTTGATGATCAACTAAACATTGGACTTCGTCGATGGTGCTTAGTTATTTATAAGTTTAAGAATAGACATGCATTAACTTTGAACCCCGTTGGTGTTTTAGCAGCGTAAAAGAGAGTAACTGCAGTTAGAGGGAATTTGAATAAAAAGCTTCCGGCTATGTTGCGTATAAAATAGCAATGCGGCGACGTTAATGAAGTAAAATAGCGAATTCAAATATCCTAATCGAGAGAGGATTTAATTATGTTGTCGCCAAACCATGCATTGTCAAAAATATCGTCTGGTGAATGAGGTGGTGATGGTCAAGATGAAGGAAGGCAACTTTACGGCAAGTTGTATGGTCTCTGTAAGAGTATATTCAAGAATAACAACGTCCGGTACCGATTGTTGCAGTTTGAGGCGACACTTTTATCATCAAGATCACAAAATTGTTTCAACTTGGATCTCCAGTTGTTGTACTTAATCTTCAGTCGCTGATGAATATGTTTGCAGAAGTCATCTTTGTGCCACAGGACGAGTTATCTTCCTTGGCACGGCGGTGCCACTTCTCTGAGACTGAGGGATTAATTTTGCGATTTGCATGGTTTGGATTAAACAAAAACGGAGCATCAATTCCTCAGTCATACAGAAAATGGTCCATGGCAGCATGAAGAAAAGCCCGCCTCCATCGTCCCTTTAGTTGCTCCGCTCACGAAACGTGGTGAAGACATCTAAGATAACTACTAAGCGGCCCTATTGAGCCAGGTTTCTTCAATTTACAAGAAATCGTGTGAACAAACCAGGCACGTGTACACCTGATTTATTTACAAGATTTCTTGTAAGAATTGTCAACGGGTGCAGAGAATTCTTGCGACCGCACGTTTTTGTAATTATACTCTATACTATCGTTTAAACTTTACCAATCCTTATTCCTGCGAACACACCCGGGAATGAAGATTGGTGTAGTTCCAAGAGCGATGTCAGAGCGTGTCTATCAGTTATCTGAAACGGGATTATGATCGATTGCATAACAAGCATTGAAGATGAAGATAAACTGTTTTATCGGAACATCGACTTCTTTCTTGCTGTGAAATGCGTGCTTAATTCAAAAGTTACTGCTCGACTTCATCAATCTTCTAACCTCGGCTTGTGTCAAGCGTCCAGTTTGGTTGCAAGAAAAGGATTGCTCAATGAGCAATCTAAACGAACGGCCTTGGCCAGACTGGCAGGTTATGCGGGCGAGACAGTTTCAAACGAAGTCCCGAATTTTAAACTTCTCCCGGTTTTGATTGCTTTGACTAATTAACAGCCATGGGTTTGAAAGTGATGTGAATCGAATCAAAGATATCCTAATCGAGGATTCGAGAATGTTTTCGCCGAACCATGCATTGTCAACAACACGCCATCTATTAATAGTGAACATGAAGTAAGGCAATTTCGCAGGAGACTCTATGGTCTCTGTAAGAGCATTAAAGAACAGAAACGGCGGTACCTATCGGATGTATCCAGTTTGAGGCGATCTTTGGCAATAAGATGGTCGCTGAGAAGTTAAATTGTGTTTCAGTTGAAGAGGCCCACGAAATTGCACGTTTTCGCCAAGCTGTTAATAGAATAGAACATTCTCAAAAGAGATTGAGCATTTCACAGCGAGAGAGAACACGTCTCTCTTGCTGTGGAGTGCTCAGTTTGTTTTGGAGAATCTGGGCGGTTCCTCCAGCATGATGGGGAAAAGTGTGGACATGACGACTGTGGTCACTTCTGGTTGTTACATTTCACCCAGAACGTGCACAGGCTTGGATAAATGCGGGTATGTATATAGGTATTTGTTGTTTAACTTTTTTGTTTGCTGCTCAGTGCACTTGCTTTATGGCCTGGTTCCGATGCATGTTATAGCCAAATACAAAAACGTTTCTCTCAGTGAACATTACGACGTCGCCAGCATCAGCGATATTTATTTGTCGAGGTGAGCCGATGTTAAAAAAGAGCCGATTGCCGATACCGATTGTTAAGAGCCGATATTTCCCCACCATCGGCCGATTAATCGGCAAAACCGCTAACCTGATGCTCAGTGCTCCCGTTTTGTCGTTTTCTTCATCTCAAGTTTCGCAATGAGAGGAAGTCATCAAGCCAATTTTCGTATTTTGAACGCAACAAAACAACTTATTGACGCGATTATTGACGCCGTACCACAGACGCTCGCTCCCCGATTTTGATGGGAGGGTTGCGGCTGTACACAGGCTATGATAAACGAGGACGAGAGAGCAGAAATACGAGGACGAGAGTCACGAGACAGCCGATCCGATGGTGAAAGATGTAGCCTGTGTTCCAGTCCACTGCACTACGCTGTCTACAAAGATGCCGATGGCCGATTGTGAGAAAAACTAGCCGTTAATCGGCTCTGCCGATGATCGGCTCCCCTCTATTTATTTGTCCAGTTCCCTATGAAAGATAAACTGGTGACCTCTATCAACTCGCGATTGAGCGCTTGACCGAAAACGACGATGTGATGATGACGTAATAACGGATACGTGCGGAAGTAGACACTCACGTTGAGTACCGTAAATGTTCGATTTAGCGCCGCGGCGCTTATTAGAATTTGCAATCTTTTGGTGCGGCGCTTGATCGAGAGCGGCGCTTATTAAAAAAGTTGAAAAAATGCTCATAATACAACTTTAATTATCCATAGAAAAATCCAATAAATTTAACCCAATAATTTTCATAATACCCAATAGCACAATAAATTCAAAAAAGAGCGTCAACGTCCTCGTCACGCCTTCTTCATCGTCGTCTATCCATAGACGTGGATCAGAGGCATCTTCGACATCTGAATCAGAGACTTCAAAGGGATTTGTGTCCGGCTCTTTTAGGATGGACAGCTGCGATCGAAGTACCTCGCGACCTTGACCGGCGAAAAACTCCAGTGATGTATTAAAGATATGTTGATATGTTAGCGTATCATCGGTTTGTGTTTTTTTGCTGATTCGTCTTTTTCGAAGGTGCGGCGCTTAATCGAGAGCGGCGCTTATTAAATTATCCTGCTTCTGGATGGGGCGCTTAATCGAGAGAGGCGCTAAATCGAACATTTACGGTAGTTTTCGTTGTGTTCTAGAATAAATTAGAGAGATGCGAAGCATCATGGGGCGAGCCTTAATTGTCTATTCAACAATAAAATGATTGAGTAATAAAGTAAATGGTTTGAACCTAGAATTAGTACATGTTTGTGGAAATTGATGGACTAGATGTTAGTGACTGACGGTTCGTTTCTAATTTGTGAATGTTTAATTGTATTTATTTTACTGCGATATTTGTATGGCGGCGTTCAGACTGAGCGCCCGGGCAATAAATGTACTGGTGTTCAGGCACGCTCCCAAACCCTAGATGCTTTTTGTGCTTCTTGGCGCCAAAAAGTGGTTAAACATAACCATTTTTTAAAGCCCCCCCCCCCCTTTCTCCTTTTTGTCATTTTGAGGGGCACTCCCTTTTAGAGTAAAAAAGGTTAAAGGCCCCCAGTTTCTCCTAACACCCCCCCCCCCCCCCCCCTTCGTATAATTATTAACTATGAGCATTATGAGCGGTCGTGAACAACAGTCGCAGACAGACGATCAATTTTCACAAACAAGTAAAATGAGTCTTCTTCGTTCTCAAACAGCACGCTTTACAGCCAAATGTTTGTCTTTCTGCACGCTGCGCTGCCGCTGCATGTGCTCACTCGGTATCTTTATCTTCGCTTTGCTATTAAACCTTACTTCCCTTTCGTCTGCTATCTCGTCTGCTCTTCGCTGCCTTCTTGTTTCCACTAATTCGTCCATTTCATGGATAGTAGTAAAAAGTCTGTGAAACTGAGAAACCCAATTCCCATGTAAACACGGATTGACTTCACTTTTCAATCCGGATTGAAACTCAATCCGGAATCATGCATGTAAACGGCCCCTAATAAACTGACATTAATTTTCGCTTCATGGGCTTCAGAGTTTTCATCTATTTAGATTATTACTAAGGGCCTGTTTACTAGTATATAGAGGCGAGTTACCAGGGGACATGCCGAGTTCCCGGTCGGTAGAACAAGCACTGTTTATGATGTAATATTTCAAATCCGAGTTAGTGTTCTAGACGTGGTTTCTAAATCCTATGTGCACATGGGATTTGGCAACCAAGTCTAGAACACTAACTCGGATTTGAAATAGCTTCTCACACATCATTAGATATTCATTGCAATGAGGGCAATCACAACAGACTAGTCGTCAAGCGCTTGCAGAGACTGGTGTTTTAAAACAGCCAGGAGTTTTGGTTCGCAAGACGTTGGATACTTGGATTTAGGCCAAGTAAAAAAAAATAGTAGTTTCTCGTCCCCGCGCGCATCCTTTTTTTCCTGCCGCATCAATTTTTCTTTTCTTTTTTATTTTTTTCGGAAGCTGTCGGAAGCTGTCGGAAACCTTCGGGTGCCTTTCGGAACTTGTTCTGACCTTCTCGGAACCTTCGCGCCAATGTTGTTTTGGCGCCGTATTTACATTTACATATTAAATATGGAAGCGTTGCGCTCATAAATCATACAGAAAAATGGTTTTCGTATGTGCTTGCATTCGGACGCCGAATGGTAAGTGGAGAGTGTGTTATGCAAGCCATGTGCTAAAGAGGAATCAGATACGTGAGCTGGAAAGCGAGCTGGATAATATCGCTTACTCATGTGGATCTTGCTTTCAAGATATCGAAGACTACGAGGGTGGAATCTTTGAGCATGTTTATGTGAATGACAAGCTTACTTGTGCCTCTCCTATGGAAACTCCATACTACGTCACGTTTTCAGATCCTTTATGTTACTACTGTGGAAGCGAACATGATCTGACGTCAACTCCCGAAACGTACCCAATATGTGATGGATGTATAAAAGAACAGGAAAACATTGCCAAGAACAGGATTAAGCGCACTTTCGCTCCAAAATCCAAGTAACATTTTTAGAAGTGTATTAATATTCATATTCGGAGTTATATGGCATATCGTTAAATTGGTGTAAATTTTGAGTAGAAAAAAAATAGAAAATAAAAAATAAAAGTGCCACAGGACTGATATTGAGCAGAGAAAATATAGACGACAATTGGAATAATGTAGAACTTTACAAACTAAAGAAGACAGAAGATGTTAATGGTCGATACCGGAGAAAACAAAGCGTGAGGTGACTGTCTTGTATACTTTTTTATGTACTTCATAATATTATGAAAGGTAGATGGATGTTTAAACTTCATTACTTCAATCAGTCTGCAAGCAACATCACTGTTTTAGTGATTTTCGTAGGTTTCTGTCTGTCGTCGAATAACTTAAATTGCACCAACGTAAGTTTGGTTTCTTCTTAGTCGATTTCACTTGTAATATATGTATCGCATGTAGTCGCTTATGCATGAGTCAATTCCATGAGTGACCATCCCCCCCCCCGGGACACCCCTGGGAATTTGCTGGGTACACTGTTCCCAGGGGTCGGGAATTTGCTTGCCAAACGGTGCACGGGGGCCGGACATTGTACTAGGGCTCAAAGACCCCCGGGAATTTGACACTGTTGAAATCCGCAAAGGACTGTGGGAGTGAATGGTTTTCTCGACTCCTCGTGTCGACGTGTCCACAGAATAGTAATACAACCAGAAGTACAACTCGAGTGAAAACTTGTCCGCATTTCTTCAATGCGCAGGCGCGATATTTTACGCCATCCGATCCGACGCCATCCGACGCCATCCGACGCGATTCTACGCCACATTCTACGCCATCCTGGCAAGTTCCCCCGGCAGTTTTTAACCATCTTTTGAAGGTTCGAACTGCCGGGGGAACTTGCCAAGATGGCGTAGGATGGCGAGGCATCAAGATGTGCGAGGCGACATGCGCGAGGATATAAACTTCAAAGGTTACGACGCGAGTTGGACTTCTGGTTGTATTACTATTTTGTGACGTGTCGTTGCAAACAACACATTTATTATTTTAAAACTGCCGAGCTTTCCATCTGTTGACTCGTATACTCCAACACAATTTAAAAACCAAAATCACACAAGATCAAAATAAAATTGTTATTCTAATTAATAAAATTACAAGATACCAAGACTCTCGACCGAAAAGAGCAGACCATGTGCTGGTTAGCGGTTGGCATGATTCAGTTTTGTTTATGATGTGAGCCAACAAGATGTTGGCATTTGCTCTGATAAAGGCCTGAGACTATAAATCACCAGATTGAAAGCTCAGTAGTATAAAATTATATATGTGGACCGGTGTTTCCACAAGTTATTGCTTATAACTGTTAATAATACAGTTAATTGTTTTGATGGCTCCAACAGCCATTTCATTTATATTCTATTGCTTGATGTTGGAATTATGTTCCCGGGGGGTGGGGAATTCGCCACTTACCTACCGCTCGGGGGTAGGACATTTACCCACTAGTCGTCATTGCCCCGCGGCCGGGAATTCGAACTATCTTTACAAAAAAAATGCAAATTCCCGGGGGTTTTCCCGGGGGGGATGGTCACTCATGGAATTGACTCGTGCATTATATTGTGAAGCGCTGTTAGGTAAAAAAATCTGTTGTATTTGGAACTGGTTTCTATAGCGACAGAAAATTGTATTGGGAAATGATTTCTAAATCAGCATACTGTATTTAGAAATGTTTTCTAAATACAGTTTACTGTATTTAGAAAACATTTCTAAATGCAGTATTGAAATTTTAAATTAACATATATTGTTCTCGCACTTGAATTAATTGGTCTCTGGTTTAGACTGCGTTTCTAGGTAAGTACATGTGACGTAAATCAAGCAACCGGATTGGCCGAAATGCTATGAATATCTAATGATGTGTGAGAAGAGACAGACGGCAAGGCGGGATAAACTTCTTCAAACACTTTTGCCTCGGCATAGCGGGGTGAATTTTCTATATTGGTTACTTCATGTCACTTTTTTTGCTGACAATCTTCTCAAACATTACAACCCGCCAGGTAACTCGCTTTCATATAAACAGAACGTAAAGTTTATCCCGGCAAACCGGGTAACTCGGCTGACCGAGTAACTCGCCTCCATTTAAACAGGCGCTAAGAGGCAGATTACATCGAGAGTTTGAGCTCGGGCTGAAAACTAACGGATTATTTTTGTACAATTTTCAGACGCTTAAATTTTCCAAGCCGGTCTGAAATTTTTTATAGTGTTTACACGAAAGACCACCTGGAAGCCACGCTGAAGTTTTCGTAATGTATTGATTATTAAATTGGCAATATAAATTAAGTTTAAGACCCCGTTCACACGAGTCCGGTGTAGAAGATAAACGGTAACATGCGGTTACGTTCACACGAATCCGTCATAATTTAACGACGCTTTGAAGGCGTTCACACGACACCGGAAACTTCTGGTGTATATCCAGTATTTCAATGTTGTGCACTGTTTAAATAGCCATATCTCGTCAAAGTAAATGGAAACGAGAAGCAATTCAAAGAATATTATCCCCCAAGGTGTACAGTGCATTCTAGGTTTACAATTTTAGTCTTTCCGTTAGCAACTCACCTTATTGACTTCATCTTCTCCTATTTACACTGCCTAGTCATTGTTGTAATAATGTTATAATTGTTCAAACAGCAGCACAAGTTCTTAGCAGAAGCTTTCCGAAGTCGAGAAGACAAATAAAGTTTTCCATCGCTGAAAAATACGCCAGCCGTTTGGTTAGGAGCCGAAAATTTAGGAACTGGGTACTAAAGCGGAGCGAAAAAGTGCCGGTTCTTGTATTCACACGACACCGCCAAGGGTTCCGTTTCATTTCGCTCCGCCTAGTAATCGTTTTCAAAACGCTCCGGTTAGAGCGCCGTTTTCACACAATTTCGATCCGGTGCCGTGTGAACGCAACGGCGTTTTGTGACTTTTTAGCGCCGTTTTCAAATCGCTCCGGACTCGTGTGAACACAAGATCCGGCACTTTTTCGATCCGCTTTAGTATCCAGTTCCTAAATTTTCGGCCCCTAACCAAACGGCTGGCATATTTTTCAGCGATGGAAAACATTATTTGTCTTCTCGACTTCGGAAAGCTTCTGCTAAGGACTTGTGCTGCTGTTTGAACAATTATAACATTATTACTAGAAGTTACTATCGCAAGGGAAGTGCTGCCTCAAAAGCCATGCGAAGCCTAATTTTTTATTATAAAATTTCCAAAATGAACCCTGGGATTGATTATATAAATTGTAACAGACATACTGTAGTAGTATGTAAACATTTTTCAATTCTTTTAATTATATTTAAATACAGCAGACTTAAATTACAAATAACTATCACTTATCAATGTATCTGAATATAATTGGCAAGGCTTTTGACTGCAAACACAATATACTACATACATTATGACTATGTGTTGATGTTTGGTAAACAAATTTATAAATCACTGTCACTATAAATCATCCTTACTGTGACATAGCTGTCAGTGGAAGCTGGAGTGTCTGATGTTATGGCAAAGCAAGCACCAAACAAATGGGCACTGACTACATGAATACCAGAAATGGTATCAGATGTTTACAGTATTTGTTGCACCATTGTTTATATTGTCTAACTTTTATTGGAGTTCTTGTTGAGAATGCAATACTTTCAAGGAGATCTTTGTGGTGTATATTAAGTCATTGCACATGTCCACAACTCCACATATACTGTAATTGTCGTTTGGGAATACACCATATTTTATTTTCCCAAAGGACGTGTAATGTTGTATTTACTGCATACCAAATATGGTTATCCATGGCACACAAATAATTTCCATTGTCCACAGAATATTCACAAAGTGAACAATTCCATTGTCCACTGAATTTTCACAAAGTTGAGGTAAATAATTTTTTGAAGACAGTTCCATGTACAGTTCATTACATATACAGTGTATCCACATTACAGCTTTGTGCACAAATCCATTGTAGAAACCACTGTAGATTATTTCCTCAAATCCAAGTCAGATGTTGGTACGTAGTATACATGTATGTGATCATAGCATAAATAGATGTAGTCCCAAAGGTCGAGGAGATAGTATATATTTCCATATGCTTTAATTCAGAGTAAACAAAGAACATGCCTTTTTTAGTTTCCTTGTTGAAGGAAGTGATAATCCATTTCTGTTGAGACAAATTGTTCATTATTATTTTGTTGCTACCAGACATTGCATACTGTCCTCCATCAGAATTATAAAAATCTATAAAGACAAAAGAAATGGATTTGTTAGCATGCATAGTTACAAAAAAGACAGACAAGTGAAATAAATGGGTATGAGTGGTGGGACATATAGACTTTATTTGATAAAATAGAAATATTTGACCAGTTATATACCAAATTTATCAATAGATTTTGGAGGAAATCCAATAAATTATCTCGATTTTGAATTCACCTTAATACAAAGAAAAATACAAGATTGTTATTGAATAATAAATTTTAAGCTAGCTTTATTCACAATTTTATAAAATTTGGGATACAAGTACAGTAAATATAAAGGAAACAAGAGTGTTTTATTAAAAAATTGAACATCCTCTCCGCCCTCCCCCCCCCCCCCGATGGTAGTTGTATCTGGTTGAACCAGATAATTGCTACAACAATTAGAAGTTTACAGTAATATTGCAGAATGCAAAACATTAAACCACGAAAAATGCATCCATCATAAGGTTAGAATGGGAGAATTTGAGAGGGAAATCATTAACCACTAACAACAAATAATGTTGATTTCTCACCTCAAGTTTTTCTCAGCTCCAGTGAGTCGGTATTAACGAATCACACGTTGCACAGCGCCACCAAATCCTTCTTTGTTGTAAATATCAAATTTGTTTCTGATTTGTTCCATTATTTGTAACATAAAATGCGTCGAATTCAGTGGTCGAATCCGAATGAACTTGAGCTATTTTGAATGCCCATCCGCCATAACGCCATTCTCACGAATATACGCCAAATAAAGCACAATCTGATCATATTAATAGTCTATGATAACCACGAATTGTTCTCGTATTTTGCTGACCATCAGATGTATCAATTCTGGATCAACTGTGACGAGTTTTCAAACGTTTTTGCGCATCTAGCCCACCGGGCAGAGTTCATTCCTCGTCTGAAGTCAGAGGTAGAGTGAGACGCCCACGCAAAAATGAAAGCCAGCTGACCATGATGCTTTGCGCGGCTTGTCCAACCTCCTCTGGCCCATGCCCAGTAGCCCGAGTTAACGCCTAGCGGGTGTCTTGTTCGAATTAAATTCGTCTGAATTAAATTCGTCTATTGTGCGACGTTTAAACTGCACATTTGTTGGCACTGTGGTCAACAAAATATTGTATCAGTGTTAATATTTACGATCGAGAAGTTGATATTGAGCACAGGAAGTGGTATACCCGTTCTAACGCATAACAAAGGTAAAATCCCAAGTTTATAGAATTACAGAATTAGCACAAAGAATGTTATGATGCTACATTCTTATAATAATGATGTTCCAGAAAAATTTGCGTCTTTGCAATGTATATTTTGACCAACATGGGACTGGCAATAGTATACCACAATATCGAATTTAGCATAAAAGTCATTATTGCAGAGATGCCCTACAGTGCGCATTACGTCTGTTCCCATCGAGATCACAATTTATAGTCTATATCAAATAACAATGATATAGACATACATGATACATGTTTCAGTTAAAACAAGCTTATCATCTGCAGTTGTTATAAGAGACAAAGAGAGACCGCAGAATTTGGTTTGTTTAATGTTGACAACAGTTGCTTAAATATCACATGTTGCAATTAATATTAAGCATTAATCAGCAGCTTTTTTTCCCTTTCAGTATCAATTTAATTGTCTTTCGTAGCGCAAACGTATTATTTGGAATTGTCACTAAACGTTTGCAATGAAGGTTGTTTTAGCATTGGTAGCATTCCTTGTTTTACTCTTATGTGAGAGAACTGAAGGTACGTATTAGGATTTTAATAATATACATAGATATATACATTTTCATCAATTCCTGTTCCGACATATCAGGATTTTTATAAGTCAGATAATATTACATTATTAGACTTGAATACAAAGTCAGTGAAACACTAGGAAGTACTTCGCTGAAGATGGTGACAAGATCTGTCCGCTTTCAGAAGTATAATTGTTAAATTTAGTATTAATAAAGAAATTATATAAGAGCGCGGATTTATAAAGCGCGCAGATTTATAAATCTTCGAGTCTTAACTTTAATTTAGTTTCGTCTGACTCAAGTTGTGTACATTTACTTGTGTCGCGAGACAAGTTTCAGGAAGGATATACACGACACCGTACATGCAATGCTTCAATAACCCGTTGCATCGTTACCGCAATCCTTGCGAAAAGTTAAATGCATATGCGAGGCTTGCTACAACCAAAATGTTGCGGTACTTGGTAATAGCAGGCTATACGTATGACCTTGCTGAATTCCTCTCGCCACTAGTGTCGCCACAAAAAATGCGAGACAAGTTGGACAAAAATATGCATAGTATTGCAATGCTAACACGCACATTTTAAATTGAAACTCAATTTTTACTGACACAACCAAAGGGGATAAGACAACCATAATTTTCAGTCAATTTTCATTGGATCCTTGAACCGATATCTAAATTTACATGTAAAAATCAATACCATATTTTCTCCCATATATTTAACTGCGTTTCCAGAAACTCACACAATAAAGTTGATGAAATAAATACAAGTTCTTTGTTCCGATTAAATGTAGTTTCAGCTGTTCCATGAAATGAATACGAGTTCTTTGTTCTGAATAAATGTAGTTTCACCTGTTTCGTGACACACATGACATGCATGTTAGAGAGCATCTGAGAACAGACGAGTGACTGAAACATGCATGTTATCATCAATTCGACATGCCATCCTAATAATTATATATAGTAACTAGATATAATATGACAGTCCTATATCCTTTGGTTTTAGAGCAAATATCTTAAAAGAATCTACATCTAGCATGCCATTAATTATATATTTCAATATGTACAATGAATAGCGGGCGATTGATTTAGTCCTTAATTTTCCGTCACTGCCTATCTAACATACCGAGCTACCCAATCAATAGACTTCATGACTTTCAGTCAGAAAGAACCTCTTTATTTTAACAGTATCGTTACTTTTATACCCTAGGCCCAAGTTGAGCGTTACAAACAAATAACCAAATATAGAAATACAACTACTACGTATATACATGACCTATGTAAAGGAAGGGTGTTACAGGAAAGGGAGCGTTTACCGCAATTTGCTATATCATGCTTTTATGCGCTAATTCTGCTAACTAATTGTTGATTTACATTCGTCACACCTATATCAAACACAAGTGTTTTAACACCTTTAAAAACAAAATAACTTGTTTAAAACTTGCCTGGACACGTTATTACAGTATTATGGAACTTATGTTTGTTCAGTGACTTTAATGATTAAATATTTTTTTCTAGTACCTTAATTTACTAATTAATTTTTGTCTTATAAGAATATCGGCAAAAGCAACAAAACAAAAATATGGCTAATATTTAACCAAACAAAAATACAACTAAACTGGACTAATTAAAACTAAAATTGAAGTGTAATTTCCAAGAAAGTCTAAATAGTTAACAATAATTTAGCTTTATTGAGATGGTCTACTGCAGTTCGGTTAACCGACAAATTTACAAGGGCGAAAGCCATCAAGGGAAGGGTCAATGAACCCAGGGGTGTATCACTCCAGAAAAAGTGTACGAGATTTTTGGGATTTTCAAAATCCCGTGGGATTTTTTTGGTTTGGGATTTTTGAGATTTTTTTTGAATTTTTTAGAATTTTTTTTGAGATTTTTGGGGATTTTCTGAGATTTTTTGAGATTTTTTGTGATTTTTTGAGATTTTTGCGAATTCTTTGAGATTTTTGGGATTTGGGGATTTTTAAAAGTACGAGATTTTTTTGAGTGATACACCCCCTCGCCATGAACACTGGCGTAACGGAGCTGCTGTTGGCCCTTAGGAAATTTTACGTCCGGGGGCCCCCACCACCCCCGTCGAGTTTCTGGAGACTTATATTTATTAGCCTGCGAGCAGGTTCCTGCCCACAGGCTATATATTTATCAATTGAATCCGTTCACAAATTTGTCCGCTTTTACCCATAACTTTTGTAGTCCGAACAATAGCTAATGGCTCATTTGCAATCGTTGAAAGTCAATTTCAATTCGGTTTGTTTGTCCGCATTTTGTGCAATAAATAGCAGCTCGACGGTACGCTTTTCGCATGAAATCAAATCTCCTATAACGTAAAAATTGAGAGTGCTTTCCACGTGGAAAATTGACAGCTACCATCTAGACCTACCATATGTGCAGTAATTATTCTTATAGTTATAATCGAATGTATTACAGCATTAGTACATACAGGCATATTATAGCAATGAAGAAAAACAAATGACAAATTTTTGAGATATAACATTTAAAAGGAAGTAATGAATAGAACATGTACTGTATTTTGATCGGCAATGCTTGTGTCCAATTACTCCAATAGCTTGCACATATAGCTACGTGCACGTAGGCTTGCAAAACTGTCATCATCATCATAAATTCATCGGGGGCCCTTCGAGGTTGTGGGCCCTTATAGGAGTTACTCTAACCCTAACTATAGTCCGTTATGCCACTGTCCTTGAATTGCAAACTTTATACAGTAATTCCAGATCATATTTTAAATGAGATTAGTTACTGTTTCGAATATTTTTACAAATATATATTGACTCTCGAAAATTTAAGAAAGTTGGTCCAAGACTTTCCTTGAATTAAATGTAGTTACTTTTCGCTTTCTGAGAATTTAAAACATCGCCAGATATTGTATTAATGATATGAAAAATTGGTTGACATTGTTGATAACATTGTATTTCACAATATATTGTCTTTCATTTTCAGCGCAATTGTCCGAGATTCAAACTGCCAAACCAGATTTTAATCCACCAGTACCATTCTGTGAACATGCGAAGATAGGTATATATACTTTGATACACCAGTTATTAGTTACTTATTACTAAAACCAATGGTCCGCGGCACGGCCCCAAAAAACACGTCATGATTTCTACCCGAGACATTGACGAATCCATCTGGATTCCTAAACCTTTTTGGCTAGAGAATTCAAAAGTAACAAATCATATTGCAGTGATAGGCACCATTCCTCAAACAAAATTACAAGTTTTACATTTAAAATGACAGACAGGTGTATACTTTGATACTTATATACTTCGATAAATCAGTTAAGGCGGGTAACAATAACACTATTTATTTAAAATTCTGAACCTTACATTATATTGTATATTGTAAATATATATATATATATATATATATATATATATATATATATATATATATATATGTAATGTTTACAACACGAGCGGCCGTGTTGTATTGAATTATACAATCACGAGCCGAAGGCGAGTGATTGTATATTCAATACAACAAGGACGCGAGTGTTGTAAACAACTTGTGAAATGAATAAATAGTAAAAATCCCTTTGGGATAATCATATTGAGATGCTAATTAGTTACAAGCACTAGTGGTTTGTATGGGGTTTACAGGGGTATACATGTGACGTAATTTCTGAAATTGGATTGGCTGCAAAACTCATGAATTATTAATGAATTTCACAAATATATATATATATTTATAAAATAACAGGTATGCTACGCACGCTCTGATTGGACGAGAGCCATTTTCACTCAAAGTACAGAGACACGTTTGACGTCATTTTCATTTTATATTGTACAACGCATGCTCTGTTTGGTTTAATCTCACGTAATCACTGGCGTATTTATTTGATTACGCCATCATTCGTCAGCTTAGTCTCGGTCACTTTGGTGGCTTCTCCTTGTTTTTTTTACCTCGTAAAACGGTTAGTTATTTTATGAAACAAATAGAAAATCGCTTTTGTGACCCTGTACTGTGATACAAACACGAATGACGCAATTTCAACCGGAAAAAATGTGTGAAAACACTCGGAGGCATTTTTTTCCGGTTGAAATCACGTCATTCGTGTCTGTATCACAGTACAGGAACACGCAAGCGATTTTCTATTTGCTAAATATATATTTATTTATTTATTTATTTATTTATTTAACAATTATTTACCGAAGTGGAGGTAAATATAGTACTGGATAGTTACTGTTAATGATTGCCGTTATTATTTTTGTATTATTGCATATTTGGTTTATGATTCTTTGCAATTTCTAATTTTGTTGTTGGTTATGCGTAAAACTTTTCAATTATAAGATATTGTGCATCCAACTATTTGATTTACTGTACATCCAGACATTCTTTTGCTGTATTTGTAATTGAGAATGCAGTTTACATTTTAAAACGTTTGCGCGTCTTTGAGTATACCCACCTATGACGTTGGGCGCAAGGGTAATAAAGATCAGTCGTTAATTGTATCAATTAATTTATGGAGTTTTCTTGAATTTTTTTTATAGCACGGTACGTTGTGCATTACATGGATTGGACTGTGATAGCAGCACTTTCCAGTCGTTATCCTGGATCACCATCTGCAACACCAATGTCTGTTGCTGATGGTCCAACCGGCGTGCCATATATCTTTATAACATCTCTTGATCCAACTACCAAAGACTTACAGAAAAATCCCTTTGCATCTTTCGTTTACTCTTATGCTCAGACTGATTACTGTACAAAAAAGAAGTATGATCCCGAAGATCCAAGATGTGGAAAATTATTTCTATCTGGAAAGGTAACAATTATAATCATATGATTAAAATTAAAAATTTGTCACCGCGTGACGGTGCGTAATTTAACAATTTGTGGCTTTCGTATAGATGAATAACAACGCCATTGTTTAGTAGAGGAACAATATAACATTTTATCCATCGTTGTTGATCAATATTTTTTAGCAATGATTGATTTTAACAACATTGGTCGACTGTTCATGGTTGTTGAAATGAGGAAATTAAACCATAGAACATATTATTTCAATTTGACGTACTTTGTTACCTTGTACGCTTTTGAATTATGTAACAAAATGTTAATTGTTATTATTGCTAACAATTTCTTGTTTGCCACATTGTTCTCAGATTAATACAGGTCAGTCAAATAATGACTAAAAAGAGTGAAAACGACATTTTAAAAATTCTCTTTAGTTTACGCATGGTCAATTTTTTTATTATTATTATTATTATTTTTGCATGGTCAATACAATATAGCGCCATATTGATGAAACCGGCTACAATTATTTAACTATATCGGTACCTCCATCACTGCATGATTGTTAATGAAAATTGACGGATATTATGATGCGGAATATTCAGTGTTGTTATATAGCTAGAGTTTCACTGGATGCAACGATGACTGTCATTGGTTGGTTTGTGGTCACATGACCTTAGCTAAATTTCAATGTCTACCAAGCGGTAAATAATTGAGAACTTATTGCCTGCTCTGTCAATAAATTTTCAATTGTTGCCCGCTAGAACTTTGAACTCTTCACTGCATCCTATAAACAAAAGCTTGTTTGGTATGAAAAAAAGAATATTTATAGGTCTTCAAAGCATGTGTGAAGATTAACTGGAGAAATGTATTGCTGTTCTTTTGTTAATTCTGAGACTTATATTTGTTTGGTTTAAAGTGAAATTCCCTTGATAAACGTCGAAATTATTCAGTGAAACTCAAGCTATATAACAAAACACTTAATGTCTGATCCCTCGAGAAACAGTTAGTTTTGTTTTCCCTCGGGAGCAGACATTAAGTGTATAATATAAAACATCGGTCCACTATACACATTGCTTTTACCGCATACAATGATCCGTCACTGACAAATGCGATTTGAGGCCCATTACAGATTGTTCGTTGGGACATGTCTAATGGATTAAAATATTTCCGAAAATATACTGCAGCTCATCGAGGTGTGATGATAAACACCATCACCTGTTGCAGTGGCAGATCATCATGAGTATCTATTAGTAAGGAACTACGATGCATGGACATTAGTATACTATAAAACGTGAAGTATATATCTGACTATATACTAAAACTTGAAAAGGTATTACCATGTTGTATAGTAAAGTATACAACCGCAGTTTCTCCCCACACTCAACAGACTTCAGTACAGGGAATTTCTTTACAATAAGAATAAAGAAACTAATTCTGGGTCATGCATATAATTAATTATAGGTAGTGAAAGTTCCTCCTCACGAAATCCCTGTCGCCAAAAAAGCTCTGTTTTCCCGACACCCGGCAATGAAACTGTGGGCACATTCAGGTGGAGTGGGCAAACTTGGGTGGAGTGGGCAAACTTGGGTGGAGAGGGCAAATTCGGGTGGAGTGGGCAAACTTGGGTGGAGTGGGCAAACTCGAGTGGAGTGGGCAAACTTGAGTGGGAGTTTGGCAAACTTGGGTGGAGAGGGCAAACTCAAGTGGAGTGGGCAAACGTGAGTGGAGAGGGTAAATTCGGGTGGATTCGGCAAACTTAGGTGGAGTGGGCAAACTCGGGTGGAGTGGGTTAACCTTGGAGTGGGCAAAAGGGAAGGCTAAAGGTTTTCATCTCATTAATGAGGCAGCATTTCACTTGCGATAGTAACTTAATATATTATATAATCTTCTTCAATATGTCATTATGAAATATCTCAACCATACACAAAGCAAGAAAATAAATTAAAAACATAAAAAATATGTTATTTTCTCATTTTAAAGGCTCGATCGTCTATACACAGGCGATTTTTGTAGCGATTTTTCTTTTTCTACGAAGGTATTGAACATGAGGAAAACCATTAACAGAAATTGATGACAAAATGGCCGCCGCTTAAGGGCTAATTTACATATAGCCTTTATGAAATGGCATCTAATTTTGAACAGTAAATATATAAAAATATTAAAATGAGTATCTCGCCAATACTATTTGCCGACCTCGCTATTTAAGCAACAGCGATTTTCAAATTATTCACTTCGTTTTTTGTTTAAATCAGGTCTACCTACGCTCTGCCAAATGACTACATCTCTCGAGTTATCGTTTGTCAATGTTTGAGCCTCCATCAATCATGGTGTGTTCAAAATGCATATTTTCTTGTTGTAATTACAAGTCGGGAAGTTGTTGAATTGGATGTATACAACTTCAGCCAATTTGGTTAATATGTAATTTATTACATACAAGATAAAGGTTCTTCTATCAACTCTCAAACATTTGACCAAAGACGATTTTGAAGGTATCAAACAAAATCCTACCGCAATCCAGTGGTGCATGACTTGCTTATTTGTTTACTATTTTCAACAAAATGTGGCAGATCACAGATATATCTGACGAAAATAAATAGGCGACTAAATGATTGGATACTGGTTGTTGTTTAAATCAGGAGGTCGGCAAATAGTTGGCAAGCTACTCAATAAGCAGAATTCTCATTTTAATATATTCGCCTTATATATTTACTGTTCAAAATGGGACGCCATCCTCTAAGGAATATATGTAAATTGGCTTTCAAGCGGTGGCCATTTTATCATTAATTTCTGGTAATGCGGGCTGTGTAAACGTTTGCGCGTCGAAGGGCACAAGGGGCGGAAAGGGAGAATTAATTTCAAAGAGAGACATATACTCAGATTTTATAAGTTCGACGCTACTTTCAGTACATGTACTTTGGCTTAAAAAGTTACTGTTTTGGGTCGGCAGTTTCTACTAGTAAGTATACTAGTATAAAGATATTTTTGTTTCGTTACGTGTTGGCACGTGACCCTGAGCCAGTCGAGCAAAGACCCTAGGCACAGATTAATAATATACAGATGTGGAACACGCGGCGGCGCCTTTGATGTTTGTGTCCCCACGCTCACGTCATTCCACGCGCCACGCAAATTGGTCTGGCAAGTGTCATCGCTGGAATTTTCAGGTAAAAGTACTCTCTCCTCCGCAGAGGCTTCTATTCTGGTTAGTTGCAGGCAATTGTCGCAGGCGCGCGGGCTATCGTAAAGCGCGCGGGGAACGTCGGGAAGGTGGAAAAAGCGACGAGAAGAGGCGAGAAGCCTCGGCCAGATAATGTGCGGTTCTGTGGCAGGATTTGCGGTTCTGCGGTAAGTGCTACTAAATGGCATAAAACCCAACGATTTGGGGGAAATTCAGCACTCCCTTCAAGATCTAGGTATCAAAGGTTAGCATGACGATTTTCGTGAAGAAATAGTGCGATTACATGAATTTATTTAATTTTTGCTGTTATTTACGTGTCTGCCATTTTAAATAAATTTAGATGTAAACTATATTTCAATTAATTTAGACTTCTTTATTCTCTTTACGATAACCATAATGCAGAAGAAGATATAGAATGCTTTGCAATAAGTGCAAGTACGCCGGAGAAGGATTTTTTAACATCGAATTTCAAGTCGGCAGACGAACTGAATACGAAGAAATTTCAGTAAAGTAACAAATCGGCGGTTCTCTGGTCATGGGAGATAGCGACGATAGTTTGCACGAAGTACAGTGTTTTCTTCAAGATCTAAGTCTAGAATGTTGCTCTGGATGTTATTAGTTCTGAATTCTTCTATGGAAATCACCTGCGGAACGAATCAAAAAATTCGAAACGCTGCCAGACTGACAAACGTTTTATTATCGAACGTTTAATAGTTGATAAACAAAGCCGACGAACATGCAGCGCTAACTTTCTACATTACACCAAGCTCGCAAACGCCCGTCCCACATGCACTACGTATATACGTGCAACTTATCATAGGTAAGATCTATGTTTACAACTTCAGTGTCTTTTGATATAAACTTTCTCGGCTAGCGTTTGTTTACATGTTTAATTGCATAATTCAAAACTGGAAAATCCTGTCCTTGTGTAACAATATTAACATTCTCGAGTTGAGAATTGTCTGCCAGCAATTTAAATGTGTCTTTTATTCACAATTTATGGATTTCCAACTTTTCCGTAAGTTAAATTTGATTATATATTGAAATTCCGAGTCTGGTGCCTAGTCCATCACGGAATTTGGGCGCCATATTGACAACATTATCTGACAGAGGCTACTTTTCTTTCCCTCTTCCCATCATTCCTCGCGCGTCTTCTCCCTCGTCCGCATGCCCGCGCCTCTGCGGAGGAGAGAGGTAAAAGTATAGGAAAAACGACGTTCGAAAGGGGGAAAATGCATATTTTACAAAATTGAAGCAAGTTTTCAGCATTTTGAGGCTTAAATTGTAAAGATGAATGGTAAGTAGTTGTTTTGGTATAAAAAAGATGTACGTTAGAGTTTAATACAAGACAGAAATACAAGCGATTATTATTGATATTTATAGGCCTCTGAAAGGCTCTAGCTCTTTGCAAGTTTGCCAAGTTCTCGGCCAAGTTAGACATTTGATCGATACACTTGAGGCATATTTTTTGAAGCACATTGTAAAACCTGTGTGGTAAGCACTACTCAAACGGCCAAAGATTTAATTTTTACATCTAAAATATTTACCATATATCATTAAATGGTCAATTAAAATAAAAATATATTACTATTTACATGATTTAGTTATATTTTATGTACAATATGGCATCTAATTATGTTGATATATACCCAATTGCCTATCCCTTTATACCTTGGTACAAAGTTGAACTTGATTATTCTCTCCAGTCTCGACATGCAATAAAATTTGTAATTCGAGCTACTGAATACTGTAATGGAACTTTAGCTTGCACCAAATAGGAATTTTCTTAATTTTGTGATTTTCAGTAGATTCTTCTGATCATCTAGGCATTGTTGGTAGAGTACAGTGTGATAGTATTATGAAATCAGTTGGATCATATATTGTGTTGGTCATGAGTTCTTGACGCTGGAAATTATACCAGGTGTGGTACTGTACATCTTTCACATGCCTATCCCCACCAATTTAACATTGATATGAGTATTAATACTTGACACATTTGTGACTTGTACATTAAATACATGATACTGCCTTATTCTGGTGTCAGTTCATTTAAGCATTATCATTTTAAATATAACCATAAAAATATCATTGGTACAGTCTACATGATTTTTATACAACCAGAATAAAAAAGAAATGACTGTGTTATTCAAATAATCTACACTTGATGTATTTTCAAATTTGTTAATTATGTAATTGGAATCAAGTTATCAAGTCACAAATGTTGAACCTTCATGTATTTCCTATTTTTCTTCTTTCTTGAACTCAGCTCCTGGTTACCAAACTTTAAAGCATAATGCAATCGCATTTTGACAAATAGTTTAATCAGATACATACCAGGACAATTTTGGCACCTAACTAGGCTTGCAGGTAACTTGGGCATTTGTGAACATATATAAGTTCCTATTTTGGGCCTTTGTACACAGCTGTTGAATTCTTTGATGAAAATGTTTTCCATCTCTGATACGTGACGGACAAAGATATCTTGTGCGACTGTTAATCCTCCTGAGTTTTTAATGCCTTCAAAGGTCTTAAAAAGGCATAATAATTGACTGCTGTCATTAATGTTCTTCGTTGTAAAAGTCTGATGGCATATCTCACAGATGTGTTTGCTTAGGCACCTTTTTAATAAGTAACCTGCTACATATGTTAATGCATTCATGCATACCAAATTTTTTTCAATCTCATTTGTTTTATAGTCAATGTCATCAACTGTTTGCATGTGTGGTGGGCTGGTCTGATCATCACCTGCTGGTAGATTTGACTGACTTGTGTGTGATCCAAACAAAAAGGTATCGAAATCCTC
The DNA here is from genome assembly GCA_964035015.1 of Corallium rubrum. NCBI lineage: Eukaryota > Metazoa > Cnidaria > Anthozoa > Scleralcyonacea > Coralliidae > Corallium > Corallium rubrum. The sequence continues at coordinate 41,320 of CAXIUP010000216.1, read as the reverse complement.
TGCACCGTTCCCTGTTGACAATGGTGTCAAGTAGTTGTCGACAAACAGCTTGCGAAATGCTCTGATGAATTGCAGTGGGGTTGGATTATCGCAATTTCCCCCTTGTTGCCTTATAAGACCGAAAAAGTTCTCCAGGGCATCTTGGTTCAGCCGTCGAGTCAGAAGAAACTGTAATGAAAAATCTTCATGAAGGTGATTCCATAATGCAGTTATGCCATTTAAAGTCATTCTGAGGCCTTTCAGACATCGAAGCTGGTTAGTAACATCTGCTTGACTTCCTTTGTCAATCATCTTGATGGAAGCAATGAACTCCAGCATATCAGCAATGAATTGATGGTGGGGTGAATCATTAGACATTGCCTTTTTGTAGATCTTTGGACTATTTAAGGAGGAGCTATTTAGACAATCAAATATATTGTCAAAATTTGAAATCAGAGTTCAGCAGTTCTCACAGCAGATGGAGGTAGAGCACCAAGTGAGATATACATGGACATTGTGTAAGCTACAGTTTGGCTAATGATTTGGGTTGCATACATGTACTTCACTTTCATTTTCATGAAACCATTTGGACTGATATGCTTCTGTGTTAGTTTGGGACAACACCGAAGTGTTTGTTGTTTGTCCCGTTCATAAATGACTTTGATATCATCCCAGGATGCAACATTCTCGTGAAAATGAAAATCATATTTCATGAGATTGTTCCTTACAGCCTTGATGAGATGAGGCGGATCAAAAAGATAGATGATTTTCTTTCCCTTATGCATAAACCATGGCTTATCTGGTGTGACATTTAACTCTCGTAACAGTTTTTGAAAGTTCGATCCCAAATCTGAAATGATGGTTTCCACAAATAAGCCAATTGATGTTAATTCATCGATCATTTCAAACAGAATGCTCTTGATCTTCTCACTTGGGCACGATTCATGGACTAGAACATAACCAAGGGGTTGCTTCCAATTCTCTTTGACCCCCCTTGCCATAAATACCAGTGCTGATGTAGCCACCTTGTTTGTTCTATTTCCTTCACCAAAATCTTCTACACCTACCACTTCATCCTTAGACTGATCATATTGGAGATTGGCTTTGAGTGATACTTCATCCATTGTGAGGGTGCAGAGCTTTCCTGAAGGGCTCATCATTTGCACTTTGGTTGAGATCATCTCTTTTTAGCAATTTTGGGCAGTCCAGAAGCTGTAGGAAAACCTGACACCCATTTCAATAAGCTGCTTCGAGATGGCATCTTGAAGAATTTAGCCACCATTATGTAAGCTTTCCCACTAATGTGAAAAAGGGACAGGGCAAATGACTTTATCTCTTTAGAATACCTCTGTCCTTTATTCTTTTTCTTGTGTAAGTCTATTTGAAGGGCAATGAAATTCACTATTCTCTCTGGTAGCATTGTTCTCAATGCATCAAGAGGTGTAGCTTTATCGATTGCCCTTTTCTTTTTTTTTTTTTTCATGTTGAGCGCCTGACGAAGTCGTTGCAGCTGTTTCTTTTGCCTTGCAATTTTTAATTTGTAATGCCGTACTTCCTGTGCTTTCCTAGGCCTTGTTTGCTTTCTGGTATGATCTGTACCTGTCAATACAATTCTGTGTAAGTTTTTAATGTACTAACTTTACATGTTCTAACAACCAGAATATATACATGTAATACCATAAAGTCTCTATTAAACACACACACCCCCCACACCCACCCCCCCCCCCCCCCCCCCACCAAACAAAAATACTTTTAGTTTTTATAAACATCATTATCAATCATTTTATGGATAAATAAATAACCCCCCCCCCCCTCTTTTTTTTAGCCCTCCTATCCAATAAACCCCCTCAAAGGTGCCTGGAAAAAATAAGCCCTCCCCTCCCCCCCTCACCCATGGTGCTTAATACTAGATAATTTACCGTGTTTGAAATTACGGTAGTCCCTTACTTGTTTGGAATTTCATTGATTGCATTTGGAAAATTGGAAATGTCGTTAGGAACATTTGCAAGAACATTTGAAATGTACCTGTAAACATTTCCTAAGTTCCTCACATCCTACTTCCTGTTCTGTTCTTCCATTGTGATTGGTCAACAAATCAAAATGCGAATAGGGACAGGAAGTTAGCCAACTTTGAACAGGAAGTGAGGAACATTTAATTGATTTAGGAACATTGCAAATTCCCTATGAAATTTTAAAATTTGCAAAGGTAATTAGGAACATTTTAAATGGGTTAGGAATTCAAAAGAGAAACGGATGTAAGACCTTTATCAACTGCATCACGATCTTCTTTCCCATCAACATATATTGGACTTCTTTGGTATGAATAATCTATTTAGAGCAGAATTAGAAAATTGCAGAATGTTGCATTAGTGAACATGAGTTGAATATATTTCTAAATGTGTTTCTAAAATTGTATAAAATTAAGTAAAAACCCAATCGCAAACGCCTGTAATAAAAAGCTATGAGCTGTTCACCTCTAATTTCTTTTCCAGGTGGTGAAATTGGTTGATTATTTTCGCTCTGAAGCGTGAAAGTTGCTGCTGGAACTGGTGTACTGATAATATCAAAACCTATTAAAATTGTTAGAACAATGTATATATTTGTAATGTACAATAATAATAAACAACATGTCGCAAGACCAAGTGTCGACAGAGCAAGTTCACCTTTTTGTAATGAATTTTGTTTTGAGTTGTCAAAAATTCTCTTTTTCTTGTCTAAAATATCAAGTGTAATTTAAAATTAAGACCAATTTTGTTTATACGTGAATTAATATGCAACCGGACTATTCAATATAAACTGCTAGTGAAATAATTTCGATTAAATGTTTTGTAGAATATGCTTACTGGTTATGCCCGTCTCTTCTCTTTGCAAAAGCCTCCTTTTCACGCCAACTGTTGGTGGGGCATTTGACAACTCGAACAAGGTTGGGACAGCCGTAGTTTTCAAACACTTTTTTGATGCGGTGGTAAACATTTCATCCTCGAAATGGGCGCTGCATATTCTTATATTCCGGTACAGATAGCCGGCATCTTTTCTTATCAGGTCTGTCCGTCTAGTATTAATTGCCCATTGTTTTGACCTATTTGAAAAATATACACTCGTTTTTGAACATTTCCGTGTCGGCTTTTCACTCCTGAAAAAGCTTTTTTGACAACGAAATTACAACTTCGTATTTTAAACCGATTGACTTACCTCACTCGGTCTTTTGGGAAGCGGAAAAAAGCACTATCTGCATTTTTTGCTTTGTTGTTATTGCAATTCAATGCCGAGCACCAAGTTGTCCCACTTTTTCGCTTTTTCGTCGATACTGCTTGAACTTCCATAATATTTTTAACAAGAATTCTTGTATATATTTGCACTTTTTTCGGTTTTTAATTTTTCTGCGTATTTCTTTTTCAACAAACAATTAAGCAATATTTTTGTGAAAAAGACACTTGCCAAGACACCAAGACACAAAATTTTGTACACGCAATACGACAAGATTGCTATCATGGATATATACATTTACACAATTTGTGAGTAATACAAAATATTTATTGATTTAATTTACATAAATACAAGATTTAATATACCAATGTAGTTATATTTTTACACGATTCTACATCTAAAATATTCCAATAATCCAATGTTTATCAAAAGGGTAATATTATATTCGTGAACTATATTCGTGAACTCGATCGTGAATAAATTCTGGTATAAATACACAGTGTCCACATTAAGCACTTGTATTATCCACCACACTTTGATATGACATTCATTTCACAAAAATATATTGCTTAATAAGCTGGAATATCGAAATACACTCACATGACTATTGCCAATTTGGCAAGTTCGAATCTTTATAGGTTGCTGAAAAAAGTCGCACTCCTTCGGGTTATTCTTTATTTATTTTCGTCGCTTAGAATGGTATTCATGCAATTCTTTTCTGCTAAAAAGACAAAGTATAACAATGATTAGCAAATTTCGTCCGAAGATTGAAGATCGACCGACAACTGTTCTTTAAATCGCGGTTTTACTGCCAAAATTTGCGGTTTCCCTATCTATTTTCTTATAAAAATTGTTCATGACACTTGCCAGAGGCTCGCGCATGCGCATTGCAAAAGTGGGGACAAGATTTGCCGCGTGTTCCACATCTGTATATCTATTAATCTGTGCCGTAGGTACGAGATTGGGCTGAAGTTCGTCAGCGAAGGTAGAAGATCCCGTTCCTTTTCATGTTGCCAGCCATCGTTGGTTAATTGGATGCTGTGAAATTGCTCGTTTTTAAAGGTAACGATATCAGATTTACAATCAATGATGGTGATACTTCATCTATAAAGATGAAGTGCAGTATGACCATCATTGATTGTAAAACTTCAAGAACGTACGAATTATTTCAGTACAGACATACTGAAATATAAAAATTTCGTACGTTCACTTCTTGAAGCAGGTTTGTGTCAAATAGAGGCGGTTTCTTGCCTCCTCATGTTGCCAGTTGTGATATTGCTTCTTAAAGATAGGTAGTAATCAGAACCCGTTCTCGGGTTGTAGGTGTGATGTCACTGCCGAACAGAACAATTATTTAGTACTGTATTTTATTGAACGTGTCGTGCTGCTGAGGTTTGTTGTAATTTAACACAAATTAGACATCAGAACTACAACCCGTTCTCGGGTTGTAGATGTGATGTCACTGCCGAACGGAACAATTATTTAGTACTGAGGTTTGTTGTAATTTAAGACAAATTAGACAGTTTCTTGCCTCTTCATGTCGCCAGCAGCAATTGTCATTTGGATGCCTCGAAGTTGCTTCTTGTATATACTTAATAAATAGGATTAGAAGGAAATCGTGAAGTTTCTTTTTATTGCAGAGCAATAGCAGGAGTGGAAGGCCAATAAATTTACAAGATTTGACGGCAGACGACGATATACAACCAGTGTATAAAACCTAATGTTCTGATTGCCTTATAACGTTTGTGCTACTTCCGCTTCTATTATTCACTTTCTCTTTCACTTTCATGATCAAAATTATATTTTGAAGGATTCATACCAGTAGGGATTATGGCTTGTGTTGAGACAAAATCGTTCAGTTAACTTTTAGATAATTAAGATCCATTGCTGTGTGCTGATCAAGTGCATCTCTGGGCAATAGACAATTCCCATTAGAGCAAAGCATCATGGGAAATGTGGTAGGCTTCACTTGCAGGCGAAATGGCCGCCGCGAAGCGAGCATTTTGCTTGTGAGAAGAATGGATTCTTTTAAGCACATTTTTTGTAGCGCAGGAGAATTTCGAAAATGGCAATGTATTTGGGGGACTATATAGAACGTTCTGTGCCAAGGACAGCGAAATCAGAGCAGAAATGGACGAGAAAATTGCTATAGAACTATTGAAAGAGTGACGATATGCTAGTAAATACGTTCCCGAAGGGAGGTTCTTCTCGACGTTTTCAGGTGAGTAAGCTTAGTGAACATTGGACAGCTCACCGTTTTGCCTCACAGACATGTGTGTGTTGTTGTTCTATCGCGATCTCGTATTTTCTGAATTACCAAGTGTTCTGTAATGATTTTTTCGTTTGTTGAAATTGACAACTTTTGGCGATTGATGTCTGTCATTCGTTTGATTCAGAATGTCCTCTGAAGACAGTGTTTTTAAAGAGTCTTCAATTTTTTTGGCACGGAAACAACCCGGTTTTATCGGCAACGGCACTGGCACTTTGTAAAAACACCAAGAAGAAAGCACTTTTGCCTGACTTTCTACTGTTTTTCTTTTCTGTTTCCTTTGTTGTGGTCAGTTCATATCCTGTCAAATAAACCAGTAGGTTCTGGAACTATTGTAGGCTGTAAATATATATTCATGACTATATTATTTGTTTAAAACGTTGAAAATTTACTGCGTTTTGTTGCTGTGTTGTAGTCAACAAGCTTTGTAAAACACAGGGGTGGTGCCACTGAGGCAGAGGGGGGCAGGGGTGCTACACCCCCTGTTGGGGGAACCATAGCCCTCCAGGCCCCATCAGGGAAAACTTACCAATTTGTCAGGGAATCTGGAAGGAAAACTGTCTTTTTGTCAATTGGCAAAGAACTTTTTAACTGATTAAGCCAGACAAGTAATTAATGCTTTTGTGAAATCCCCCTACTAGCCCCCTGTCAGGGACCTTAGCTGCTGTGTTGAGGAATTCTTGGCACCACCCCTGGTAAAACCAAAGGACCAACATCTTCAGAAAGGAAGAGAAAGGAGGTGGAACATCTTACTGTATTCCTACCTGTACATGATAGCAACACAAAATGAAATACAGAACTTTCATTTTACTAATTTCCAATTGACAGAAAGCTGAGAAAGATGTGGTTGCATTGGGTTGGTAGAGCTAACTTTGTCTGACTCCATTGAAGTACATGGTTCATTATCCATTTTATAAATTAATACTAAAACCTATTTACAGATATATATGAGTTATAATTATATATCTTACAATTTCCTATTTAAAGATTTATATACAGAACCTACCTAAAATTTTTAATATTAATTATATATTACTATAAAACTAGTACTACTAAAATTTGCCTACTATTACAGTATCTATGAGGAGAACACTGAGAAAAGTTTGAAATTTATAAATAAAGAATGTTGTACAGAGTTTACAGACTATCTATAGCCTTAAATTATAATTTCCAAGTCACTGTTTTACCAGGGGTGGTGCCAAGAATTCCCCAACACAGGGGCTAAAGTCCCTGACACGGGGGCTAGTAGGGGGGATCTGGGGGATGCTCCCCCAGAAAATGTTCAAAATTTGAATGTCTAGAATAGCTTTTTCCATCTTCTCAGTGTGAAATTATCTGTGTTTCTACAGGAGTTTTATTTCACATTAAAGCATTAATGGTGATTTCCTTTGATTGAAATTAAAACGTTGTGAGGGGTGGGGGTGGGGTGGGTGGGTGTGTGCTTACATGAGCAGTGGGTGCTTACATGAGCAAAATGTGCCTTACGCGAAAAACTGAATTTACATGTATAAAGTCCACACAACACAACACTCTGAATATATGAAAATAAAAAAAACCATATTGAAACAAACAAAACTAGCTATATTACAAAATATGAATTTAAAAATATGCATTTATACGGTATAAAAGTCTTTTAATCATGTTCGTCAAACCCATCAAAGCCTGAATCTGAGTCCAAGTCAAACAATATCCAGGTAGGTCATCTTTGCCTAATGCAGGAAAGTTGTTGGAAACGAGATCATCTTCGGTCCCTTTGTGAAGACGTGGTCAGTTGTACTAAGAGAATGTTTACAAATAGCCTGGAAAATTACTTTTTCCTTAAACAAGGGGGGGGGAGTGCTTGCTTCAAGATGGGCGCTTACCTGGTCAACTACAGTAATTACTTGTCTGGCTTAATCAGTTAAAAAGTTCTTTGCCAATTGACAAAAAGACAGTTTTCCTTCCAGATTCCCTGACAAATTGGTAAGTTTTCCCTGATGGGGCCTGGAGGGCTATGGTTCCCCAACAGGGGGTGTAGCACCCCTGCCCCCCTCTGCCTCAGTGGCACCACCCCTGTGTTTTACAAAGCTTGTTGACTACAACACAGCAACAAAACTCAGTAAATTTTCAACGTTTTAAACGAATAATATAGTTATGAATATATATTTACAGCCTACAATTGTTCCAGAACCTACTGGTTTATTTGACAGGATATGAACTGACCACAACAAAGGAAACAGAAAAGAAAAACAGTAGAAAGTCAGGCAAAAGTGCTTTCTTCTTGGTGTTTTTACAAAGTGCCAGTGCCGTTGCCGATAAAACCGGGTTGTTTCCGTGCCAAAAAAATTAAAGACTCTTTAAAAACACTGTCTTCAGAGGACATTCTGAATCGAACGAATGACAGACATCAATCGGCCAAAAGTTGTCAATTTCAACAAACGAAAAAATCATTAAAGAACACTTGGTAATTCAGAAAATGCGAGATCGCGATAAAACAACAACACACACATGTCTGCGAGGCAAAATGGTGAGCTGTCCGATGTTCACTAAGCTTACTCACCTGAAAACGTCGAGAAGAACCTCCCTTCGGGAACGTATTTACTAGCATATTCTTCACTCTTTCAATAGTTCTATGGTAATTTTCTCGTCCATTTCTGCTCTGATTTCGCTGTCCTTGGCACACAACGTTCTATATAGTCCCCCAAATACATTTCCCTTTTCGAAATTCTCCTGCGCTACAAAAAATGTGCTTAAAAGAATCCATTCTTCTCACAAGCAAAATGCTCGCTTCGCGGCGGCCATTTCGCCTGCAAGTGAAGCCTACCACATTTCCCATGATGCTTTGCTATAATGGGAACTGTCTATTAGGCCTGCACTTCTGAAACTAAAGATGGCAATACGCCGATTGCAAATATGGCGCCGATTGCACGAAAGCGAGACTTTTCGGTGACAACCGTTGCTAAGGGCCGAAGCGCTTACTATTTCCTTTGTGAATGAGACTTTGTTGACAGTTTTGAAAGGTGGAGTTCATGCGCTGGTACGTTTAAAAAGACTATGTAGGACCTACATACGATAAAACGTGGACTCTTCTCTATTTTGAAAGAAGTTTTACCAGGATATGTTTGCTTTTGAGCGTAACAACTCCTCTTCTGATACGTGTATCGCCGTACGATTATTGAACCTTTATTGCAAATATCATGTGTCGAACATTCATTCTATTGAAGTTTGCCGTTGAAGCTTTGCATTTCTTACTCGTGTTTTGCCGTATTTAGAACTTGCCGTATATTTTTCGTTTAGTTAAGGTTTTAACTGGTTAATCATGCCCAATAATTGTTGCGTTCCTATGTGCTGCAAGATTGGATATCTTGTCGATTCACATGGGAAGAAGGTCACATTTCACAGTCTTCCGATAAAGGATCCGACAAGATTGAAGATGAGTTTTACTATTTTGAAAATCACTGCACGTGGTTGTGGCAGACTTACCTTTCCAATTTGTTTGTCTGATATTTCTTAATACCACTTTTCCAGACGTGGCTCGTGAAAATCCGAACAGATGTTTCACCGTATTTTCGAATCACAGAGCGAACAAAAATATGCTCGTCACACGTCAGACCAACTGATTTTCGTGTGAGCACATCAGGTCGCCGCTCACTTAAAGATGAAGCCATTCCTTCGATATTTCCATGGTCGGGAGTATCTCCAAAACGAAAATCGTCGCGTAAGAGACTATATTTGTGACCCCAACTAGGACTGAAATGCCCTCGTCTTATGAGACGATTTGGCAACGACCAGCCGGAAGTGCCACGAGATGAAAACAGCGAGTTAAGTGTACATTTCACTACTATACGGGGCGATTTTCGTTTTGGAGATACTCACGGCCATGGAAATATCAAAGGAACGGCTTCATCTTTAAGTGAGCGGCGAGCTGATATGCTCACACGAAAATCAGTTGGTCTGAAGCACTGGTCTGAGTGTAACGAGCATATGATTTTTGTTCACTCTGTGATTCGAAAATACAATGAAACATCTCTTCGGATTTTCACGAGCCACGTCTGGAAAAGTGGTATTAAGAAATATCAGACTAACAAATTGGAAATATAAGTCTGCCACAGCCACATGCAATTATTTTCAAAAGAGTAAAACACACCTTCAATCTTGTTGGATCCTTTATCGGAAGACCGTGAAAAGTGGCCTTCTTCCCATGTGAATCGACACGATATCCAATCTTGCAGCAAGGAACGCAACAATTATTGGGCGCATGATTAACCAGTTAAAACCTTAACTAAACGAGAAATATACGGCAAGTTCTAAATACGGCAAACCACGAGTAAGAAATGCAATTAAGATTCCACGGCAAATTTCAATAGAATGAATGTTCGACACATGATATTTACAAGCAAGGTAAAAATGACACGTATCAGAAGAGGAGTTGTTACGCTCAAAAGCAAACATATCCTGGTAAAACTTCTTTCAAAATAGAGAAGAGTCCACGTTTTATCGTATGTAGGTCCTACATAGTCTTTTTAAACGTACCAGCGCAGAACTCCACCTTTCAAAACTGTCAACAAAGTCTCATTCACAAAGGAAATAGTAGCGCTTTGACCCTTAGCAACGGTTGTCACCGAAAAGCCTCGCTTTCGTGCAATCGGCGCCATATTTGCAATCGGCGTATTCTCTTTAATTTTAGTAATTGGCTGGTGAGTATTCTTTGTCAACATTTTACATCATTCCCGCTATATTGGTTAAATATAGCAAATTGGCTTTTTTCTCTGGCCAGACCAATTTGAGATGCATATTTTATCTTAAGGTCTGTTGGCAGGTCAATCTTTCAGTTGAGAAAAGAATAGGAAATTGGAAACCCAAGTATTTTTTTAGCATTAGTAATATTTTTCTTTCTTGTAATCTGGAACAGGATCCCATGATTTTTGGGTCATGGTTTCAAATGTTCAATGAGTGCGCTCCTGAATTCCAGCTAGACTTATAACCGAGTGGGCTTATAACTAGGGGGCTTATCACTGAGAGGGCTTATCACTGGGTGGGGTTATCACCAGGTTGGCTTATAACTGGGTGGGCTTATCACTGAGAGGGCTTATCACTGGGTGGGGTTATCACCAGGTTGGCTTATAACTGGGTGGGCTTATCACTGAGAGGGCTTATCACTGGGCGGGCTTATCATTAGATTGGCTTATAACTGAGTGGGCTTATCACTAGGTTGGCTTATAACTGGGTGGGCTTATCACTGGGAGGGCTTATAACAGGGTGGGCTTATCACTGGGTTGGCTTATTACTGGGTTGGCTTATAACTGGGAGCTGGGCTTAATTATAACTGAGTAGCCATTACCGGGGGGCTTATTACTTGGTGGGCTTACAGTATAACTTCTTCTTCTCTGCCTTAATCCTTAGTGGAGTCGGCTGCTCTTATATGTTGTCACCAACATCTTCTGCATCTTCCTTCTCCAAGCCCAACTGTCTCATGTCTCTTTCCATTCCATCTAATTCTCTGTCTTCTTGATCTCTTTCCCTGCACCTGTTTTTCCAGCACCACTCTCACCGGGTTGTCTACCTTCATCCTGGGCACCACTCTTACTGGGTTGTCTACCTTCATACAGACCTCACCTTGCTGATTACTGGGTTGGCTTATAACTGGGAGCTAGGCTTAATTATAACTGGGTAGCCATAACTGGGGGGCTTATTACTTGGTGGGCTTACATTATAACTTCTTCTTCTTCTCTGCCTTAATCCCTGGTGGGGTCAGCTGCTCTTATATGTTGTCACCAACGTCTTCTGCATCTTCCTTCTCCAAGCCCAACTGTGTCATGTCTATTTCCACTCCATCTAATTCTCTGTCTCCCTCTCGATCTTTTTCCCTCCACCTGTTTTTCCAGCACCAGTGACTCTCACCGCAGCAGTGGTGTGGTGACACGTTTTAGGCTAGGGTGGCCAGATTAGCTTTGGTGCCACCCCCCCCCCCCCCCCACACACACACACACACACACACACACACATACACAAAGACATTACTGTATTTGATAAATGCTCTCCTTTTTTGTTTTAAAATAACTCAAATAGCAATATATAATATTACTACAAACAACGCCACGCCAATGCGAGCACCAAAGTAGTGCAAAACCTCTAGGGGAATGCGGGGGCATGCTCCTCTGGAAAATTTTGAAATCTAGAGTCTCTGATATGCCATTTCCTGCATTATGGAGTAAGATTTTACAGAATTCTGAAGATTATAAAACTTCATAGAAAACACATAAGATTACAGATTTCAGATCTTTATATCCCCCATTGAAGACCTAGCTATACAAAGAAATAGGATTATTTTGTTACGTTTTGGTGACCTTGCTAATTTTGGTGCCCCTTCTGCAACCCCAGCCCTGCCATCACGCCACTGCTCACTGGGTTGTCTACCTTCATACAGACCACACCTCATACAGAGCACCACTCTCACAAAGTTGTCTACCTTCATACAGACCGCACCTCTCATACAGACCATACCTCTCATACAGAGCACCACTCTCACCAGGTTGTCCACCTTCATACAGACCACACCTCTCATACAGAGCACCACTCTCACCAGGTTGTCTACCTTCATTCAGACTACTCCTCTCATACAGAGCACCACACTCTCTGAGTTGTCTACCTTCATACAGACCACACCTCCCGTACAAACTAGAAAGCACCACTCTCACTGGGTTGTCTACCTTCATACAGACCACACCTCTCATACAGAGCACCACTCTCACCAAGTTGTCTACCTTCATACAGACCACACCTCTCATACACAGCACCACTCTCACTGGGTTGTCTACCTTAATCCTGCTTAAAGTATAATGGGGGTGGGGGGTGGGGGGGTTATAACTGGGTGGGCTTGTAACTGGGGGACTTATCACTGGATGGGCTTCTACTGTATTTTCTGGATGATTACCCACATGGTGTATTTTGCACACATTCCTAAAAAATACACTTGATTTCCATTGATGTTAGTATTGTGCTTTTCAGGACTATGGGATGGCAGGAACGGTAATGTTGCTACTCTTGCATTCTCAATAATTGTGTAATATTTGCAACTGTATGATTATCAATTTGCTACTTTATATATATAAGCCTTAAGCGGGCTGTACGATTATTTTAATTTAAAAAGAGAAGTTACCCACTTCTGCACATATTACTGGGAAAATTCCTTGTCCAAATCCTTTTTCAAGCAACAAACATGCTGATATTCACTCCACAATAGACAAAAATAATTGTTCCACCATCTTGGATTTGTATGCTTCTGGGAGAAGACCTGGGAACATGGTTGCATGGCACCAAGTGCAATTTGTGAGAAACCTTTGTCTTACAAATTAATTTATCAGAATAAGTCTAGCCGTAAAGGTTGCATGAAGCCAAACTATGCGTGTAATCTGTATTGCTATAAAAAATAGATTTTCAACGCAGCCAAATATGTCAAACCTCCAGACAACCTCCAGTCTACCTCCAGTCTTTGATAGTAACCATAGACAGGTATTTTTTAATTATCCCATGCAATCGTGCTTCGACGAAGCAGAATTTAATAATAGATAGATAGATAGATAGATAGATAGATAGATAGATAGATAGATAGATAGATAGATAGATAGATAGATAGATAGATAGATAGATAGATAGAAGATAGATAGATAGATAGATAGATAGATAGATAGATAGATAGATAGATAGATAGATAGATAGATAGATAGATAGATAGATAGATAGATAGATAGATAGATAGATAGATAGATAGATAGATAGATAGATAGATAGATAGATAGATAGATAGATAGATAGATAGATAGATAGATAGATAGATAGATAGATAGATAGATAGATAGATAGATAGATAGATAGATAGATAGATAGATAGATAGATAGATAGATAGATAGATAGATAGATAGATAGATAGATAGATAGATAGATAGATAGATAGATAGATAGATAGATAGATAGATAGATAGATAGATAGATAGATAGATAGATAGATAGATAGATAGATAGATAGATAGATAGATAGATAGATAGATAGATAGATAGATAGATAGATAGATAGATAGATAGATAGATAGATAGATAGATAGATAGATAGATAGATAGATAGATAGATAGATAGATAGATAGATAGATAGATAGATAGATAGATAGATAGATAGATAGATAGATAGATAGATAGATAGATAGATAGATAGATAGATAGATAGATAGATAGATAGATAGATAGATAGATAGATAGATAGATAGATAGATAGATAGATAGATAGATAGATAGATAGATAGATAGATAGATAGATAGATAGATAGATAGATAGATAGATAGATAGATAGATAGATAGATAGATAGATAGATAGATAGATAGATAGATAGATAGATAGATAGATAGATAGATAGATAGATAGATAGATAGATAGATAGATAGATAGATAGATAGATAGATAGATAGATAGATAGATAGATAGATAGATAGATAGATAGATAGATAGATAGATAGATAGATAGATAGATAGATAGATAGATAACTTTATTTAAACACGCTTACAACGTCAACAAAAGCTGATTTCCACGATGGGCGTGTACCACTGACCTACATATAACAGCTACACAGCCAACTACTCACATGTAACGTTTATACAACGGTCATATATAGGTCAGTGGAGTGCACACTAAGTAAAGAACAAATTTATAAGCTATAGTACAAAGTAAGTAGTGGGTGTGCTCCACTGACCAACACATAAAAGTTTCAAACAGACGATTCACCGTTATATATAGATCAGTGGAGTGCACACTAAGTAAAGAACAGATAATTTATATGTTATACTGAGTATAACTAAGTTATACTGAGTATAACTAACTATGTTATACTAAGTAACGGGTGTGCACCACTAACCTACATATAACAGTTTTAAACATTTACAGTTATATATAGGTCAGTGGAGTGCACATTAAGTAATGAGCAAGATAATTTATATACTATAATATATATAGTAAAAACTAAATGTCAAGGTTATTTAGAAGTGTCAATATTTACATGGTCATTATATTTACATAAAACTTATTCAAAGGTATGAGTAGCGATTTTATGTTTGAAGTATGACAGGGTCTTGCTCTCCCTAATTTCTGTGGGCAAAGAGTTCCATATATTGATGCCCCATCATATATGAAACTCTTTTTCATGTTATTCGTACGTGGTTTTGGCAAACAAACTGCATTTGAAGTATTCCGAAGATTGTAACCTTTTTTTTCTTTCTTATTTAATAACTTTATAAATCTACAGTGGTAGATTTATGTATTCCGTATGTGCGATTTGTAAATCATAAAGCCTTGGTGAATTTTTATGTATATTTTTTACTGATGATGTAATCTACAACGTTGCTCACTCCGAGAGTAAGTTACTCTCGATCCCTCCAAGTTGGTCAAGCAAAAAATACCCGAATCGCATTATGATCGTTGGTCAAAATAGAGAAGGTATTACCTGCCCTATCTTGCCCAACGATCATAATCAGTAAGACATCCCAGAAAAAAATCTTAGGGCTGCCTTTTGATGATCAACTCTAAACATTGGACTTCGTCGATGGTGCTTAGTTATTTATAAGTTTAAGAATAGACATGCATTAACTTTGAACCCCGTTGGTGTTTTAGCAGCGTAAAAGAGAGTAACTGCAGTTAGAGGGAATTTGAATAAAAAGCTTCCGGCTATGTTGCGTATAAAGTAGCAATGCGGCGACGTTAATGAAGTAAAATAGCGAATTCAAATATCCTAATCGAGAGAGGATTTAATTATGTGGTCGCCAAACCATGCATTGTCAAAAATATCGTCTGGTGAATGAGTGGTGATGGTCAAGATGAAGGAAGGCAACTTTACGGTAAGTTGTATGGTCTCTGTAAGAGTATATTCAAGAATAACAACGTCCGGTACCGATTGTTGCAGTTTGAGGCGACACTTTTATCACCAAGATCACAAAATTGTTTCACCTTGGATCTCCAGTTGTTGTACTTAATCTTCAGTCGCTGATGAATATGTTTGCAGAAGTCATCTTTGTGCCACAGGACGAGTTATCTTCCTTGGCACGGCGGTGCCACTTCTCTGAGACTGAGGGATTAATGTTGCGATTTGCATGGTTTGGATTAAATAAAAACGGAGCATCAATTCCTCAGTCATACAGAGAATGGTCCATGACAGCATGAAGAAAAGCCCGCCTCCATCGTCCATTTAGTTGCTCCGCTCACGAAACGTGGTGAAGACATCTTAAGCCCCTATCACACTGGTGTAGGATTTAACTACGTTCATTCCCGATATACCCGATTGTCAAATTCGCATAAGAACGGGACAAGGTCTTGAAAAAAGTGGAAAAAACCTTGGGACCTGTCGTCGTTTCCCGTCCTTCGCAAGATTGATCCCACTTACGCCACGATCTGTTCCCTATCATACCGATTCCCCCACGCTTGCATCCCGTTTGTGGGAAGTTTATAGCAGGATATACAAGGATATACCAGGATACAACCCTGATTTTAACCGATTATACCCCGATTATAGGCCGATCTAGACGTTCTTACCCCGATCAAGTCACGACCAATCAGACTGCGCCACGATCAAGCCGCGCTCGCACCACAATACTCCCGTTTGTGATCACTTCCGGGCCACGACCCATAAATAGGAGCCGATTGTCGCAATTGTCACTCAGTGTGTTTGTCTTCAACAGAGCACTATGCGTCGAAAAGCGAGAGGAACGTCTTCAGCCAAGGCAAAGTCAAGTCCAGTCAAGTCCAAGGGCAGAGCAAGGACCAAGGAACGGCCTTCACCAAGGGATTGTGAACACTTAGAATGTGGTGATGCTGTTGGTGAACACATTCCTGGTGATGATGTTGGTGAACACATCCCTGGTGATGATGGTGGTGAACACATTCCTGGTGATGCTGGTGGTGAACACATCCCTGGTGATGCTGGTGGTGAACACATTCCTGGTGATGCTGGTGGTGAACACATTCCTGGTGATGATAGTCCTCATCTTCAAGCCAGCTGTCAGCATATGCAGAAGAGGATCAGGATTTCTACTGATCTGACTGAAGAGGAGGAGAATTTTATGGTGGAGTGGCTAAAAGAACATCCCATACTGTATAACAAGAAACTGAAGGACTTCAGGGATAAGAACAAGAAGAGTGCATTGTGGATCGAGCAGGCTGAGAAAATGGGGAAAAGTGTTAAAATCATTCAGACCTGGTACGATTCCATCCGTACAAGATATAGTCGTATTCTAAAAGACAGGAAAGCCTCTGGCACTGGTCTGCCTGATTTGACTGAGCGACAGCACTGGATATATGACAATTTCATATTCCTGCAACCTTACATCGCTCCATGCCCACGCCGAAACATTGCCAGCATCAATGCAAAGGTCGTAGCCTCTGCAGCCAGTGCTCTACAACCTCCTACACAACATGTTGTACCCAGTGGTGAAGAAGGAGAATCAGAAGATGAAGCTCAATCCAGGACATCATCTGTTAGTGATCTTCCAACATCTATTCCTGTTGCTACGCCATCACCAACTGCTACTGCTCCAGTGCTGCTGGATGTCCGTCCAAGAAGAGATGGTTGCTAAGAAGGTGAAAGCACAGGAAGAACGCGCCCTCTCCAACATTGCTGAGAGTAGAGACATGAACCGCCAGGTGCAGTTACAGATCCTGCAGCTGCTGCTGCAAACGCAAGAATCAGCCACTGAAAGAACTACCTATGCTGACTGGTGCAAGCAAGTAATGGTGGACCTGCAACCTTCCCTGTGGCGCCAGTTTTAACAGGAGCAGACAAACCTCATTCTCAGATACAGCCGCCTCAACGATCAACCACAGCGGGCATATACGCCACTACCTCAACAGCCAACTCAGCAGTCTTCAATGCCACCACCTCAGCATTCATTTACACAGCCATCAACTTCACAACAGCAGTACCAGTGGCAACCACCTCCTCAACAATGGCCTTCACAAGTAACGCCAGCGCCAAGTGTCTTGCATTCTCAATCAACAGTTTGGGTCGCCAGACAGTTCCAGGGTGGAGAAGTTGCAACATATACCACATTGCTTCCTCAAACACAGTCTCCAGCCACAACTTCTACAACTGGTTCTCTTCAGGAATTCACCAGCAACATATCACTGAGTGACAGCGACCTCCAGACCTTGGGATCAGCCATTATGCACCACCCTCTTGACGATGACAACTAACCAGCATATGCAAAGCAATTCCTCAAAAGAAATTGTTGCAAACCGAAATAACAAGTCAAGTCAAGTCAAGTCAAAACTCCAAGTCCAATAAATTCGAACCAAAATCCTAAGTTCAAGAATAGTCAATGAAAAAACAAATAGAAATCCAATAAAGTTATGTCCACTGAAAAGTTGATATGCACTAAAGAAAAAAAGTCCTATTCAAACAAAACAAGAACTCCAAAAAACGAACATTTCCTTTGTTGGACTTGTATTTTTGTTATGCAGGCTATTTCATTTTTTGTTGGGTTAGGTTTGAAAATTATCTTGTTAACACATGGGTTTTTACTTGTTAGTTGTGTGTAACATATATACAAAATTTATATCATTTTATTTTGCCATGGCACAGAACCAGCTGGTGAATTGAAGTAATGTTTCATATATTCTTGTTGTTGCTTGCCTGCAGTGTTGGCACGTGTTGCCCCTTTGATCTTCTTTAATGCATGCATCAAACCAACATCCCTCCGTGCACCTGGGATAATTTGATGGTTCTCATCTTCTGTATCCAGAACAGCATTCTGTAAGTTAGGATATCGCATTCGCATCAAATTATGTAGACAGACACATATGCTTCAATAATGAGTCTAACATTCTCTGGTGCTTGCAGCATGATTCTTAACAAAATCTGCCAACGTTGTGCCAGAATTCCAATTGCATTTTCCACAATTCGACGCCCTCTTGAAATTCGGTAATTGAAGATTCGCTGCTGTTTACTCATAAATCTTGTCGAATAAGGCTTCATAAGATATGTACGTAGGGCAAAGATATCATCTCCCAGTATAAAATAAGGTGTGAGCTTGTCATCATTAGGAAGCTTGTCTGGTGGTGGGAAGCCAATGGTACCATTTAAGATGCACTCTTTTAGTTCTGAATCATTGAAGATTTGCGAATCTGACATATGCCCAAAACCACCAGTGTCAATCCATATAAACTTGTAGTCCGCATCAACCAGGCCCATCAGAACAACAGAAAAAAAGCCTTTGTAGTTGTAGTAGAGGCTGCCACTGTCATCAGGTTTTCTGATTGCAATATGCTTCCCATCTAAGGTATACCAGCTGCATGAGGGACGGTCCATCTTCTTTCAAAATGTTCAGCTATGGCCTTCCATTCTTCAGTGGTATTGGGACATGAGATGATTTCATCTTTGTATTCTTCTACTATGGCCTCGCAGACCTCTCTTACTATCACAGATATCGTATTCTGTGGCACTCTGAAATTATACTTCATACTGGAGTAATTGTCACCGGTGGCCAAGTGTCGCAAAGTGATTGCTATCTTCATTTCCGGTTCTATGGCTTTTCTAAAATTTGTGTCTCTTTTAGTGCACCTTGGTCCAATTCTTGTGATCAGTTCATCAAACATCTCAGGTGGTATTCGAAGAAAATTGGTGAAGGATGCTGGGTCTTCATGTCTTAGTTCGGGCATCAGGCAGTTGAACTGGTCAAATTGGCGTCTTCTACCTACATCTAGCCAAGGGCGCACCCAACATCTCCTTGGTCTTGGCTTCCTCCTTTGCCTTCTCTTTTCGATTATTTCTATCATCTTTTCATCAGCCTCATCTTCTCTACACTGCAAATTTAAGAGCTGTTGGAAGAGAATCAAACTTCTTTTGTTGATGTTGATGTTGAAGTGCGACATGGTGAATGGTCAGGGACGAGTTGTGGTGAGTTGATGTATAATGCTTGGTGTCCACTCTGATGCTGATGAACATGGCATGAAACTTGGCTTTTTCTACCATTTGCATGTGAATTGTGTGAAGTCATGTCTAGGACGTAGTGGACGTAGCGAACACGTAGTGAAAACGTATACAAATCTTCTTGAACGTGGCCAATACTCCATAAACGGGGTCACATCGGGCTGTGAGCGGGTTAACTCTTGGGGCAAACTTGCCACAATCCTACTGGGAGAGTAGTGAACACGGGAGGGTCGCACCCCAAACGTTTCCAGATCGGGGAAAGAGAGGAATTAAAATCTCTCCACGTTCACATGCGTGATTTCCCGATCTATAAGATTCTACCACGATTGTACCCTGACCTTCCCCAGACCTATCCGATTATCGTACGTTTCCACAACGTTTTTCTCCCGTTTTTTTAAAATCGGAAGACTTTCCCGACTATTAAGCTCAACCCTTAACGGTCGGGAATCACCCCAACGATTCACTCGATCTTCCAGATCAAACTAAGACCAATGCCGTCCTAAATACGACCCCACCAAGTTATACCCAACTTCACCACGCTTTGAACCCCGATTCCACACATTTTTCAATCGGGAAGAGCGTGGCGAGGTCGGCTGCTCAGTGTGATAGGGGCTTAAGATCACTACTAAGCGGCCCTATTGAGCCAGGTTTCTTCAATTTACAAGAAATCGTGTGAACAAACCAGGCATGTGTACACCTGATTTATTTACAAGATTTCTTGTAAGAATTGTCAACGGGTGCAGAGAATTCTTGCGACCGCACGTTTTTGTAATTATACTCTATACTATCGTTTAAACTTTACCAATCCTTATTCCTGCGAACACACCCGGGAATGAAGATTGGTGTAGTTCCAAGAGCGATGTCAGAGCGTGTCTGTCAGTTATCTGAAACGGGATTATGATCGATTGCATAACAAGCATTGAAGATGAAGATAAACTGTTTTATCGGAACATTGACTTCTTTCTTGCTGTGAAATGCGTGCTTAATTCAAAAGTTACTGCTCGACTTGATCAATCTTCTAACCTCGGCTTGTGTCAAGCGTCCAGTTTGGTTGCAAGAAAAGGATTGCTCAATGAGCAATCTAAACGAACGGCCTTGGCCAGACTGACAGGTTATGCGGGCGAGACAGTTTCAAACGAAGTCCCGAATTTTAAACTTCTCCCGGTTTTGATTGCTTTGACTAATTAACAGCCATGGGTTTGAAAGTGATGTGAATCGAATCAAAGATATCCTAATCGAGGATTCGAGAATGTTTTCGCCGAACCATGCATTGTCAACAACACGCCATCTATTAATAGTGAACATGAAGAAAGGCAATTTCGCAGGAGACTCTATGGTCTCTGTAAGAGCATTAAAGAACAGAAACGGCGGTACCTATCGGATGTATCCAGTTTGAGGCGATCTTTGGCAATAAGATGGTCGCTGAGAAGTTAAATTGTGTTTCAGTTGAAGAGGCCCACGAAATTGCACGTTTTCGCCAAGCTGTTAATAGAATAGAACATTCTCAAAAGAGATTGAGCATTTCACAGCGAGAGAGAACACGTCTCTCTTGCTGTGGAGTGCTCAGTTTGTTTTGGAGAATCTGGGCGGTGCCTCCAGCATGATGGGGAAAAGTGTGGACATGACGACTGTGGTCACTTCTGGTTGTTACATTTCACCCAGAACGTGCACAGGCTTGGATAAATGCGGGTATGTATATAGGTATTTGTTGTTTAACTTTTTTGTTTGCTGCTCAGTGCACTTGCTTTATGGCCTGGTTCCGATGCATGTTATAGCCAAATACAAAAACGTTTCTCTCAGTGAACATTACGACGTCGCCAGCATCAGCGATATTTATTTGTCGAGGTGAGCCGATGTTAAAAAAGAGCCGATTGCCGATACCGATTGTTAAGAGCCGATATTTCCCCACCATCGGCCGATTAATCGGCAAAACCGCTAACCTGATGCTCAGTGCTCCCGTTTTGTCGTTTTTTTCATCTCAAGTTTTGCAATGAGAGGAAGTCATCAAGCCAATTTTCGTATTTTGAACGCAACAAAACAACTTATTGACGCGATTATTGACGCCGTACCACAGACGCTCGCTCCCCGATTTTGATGGGAGGGTTGCGGCTGTACACAGGCTTTGATAAACGAGGACGAGAGAGCAGAAATACGAGGACGAGAGTCACGAGACAGCCGATCCGATGGTGAAAGATGTAGCCTGTGTTCCAGTCCACTGCACTACGCTGTCTACAAAGATGCCGATGACCGATTGTGAGAAAAACTAGCCGTTAATCGGCTCTGCCGATGATCGGCTCCCCTCTATTTATTTGTCCAGTTCACTATGAAAGATAAACTGGTGACCTCTATCAAATCGCGATTGAGCGCTTGACCGAAAACGACGATGTGATGATGACGTAATAACGGATACGTGCGGAAGTAGACACTCACGTTGAGTACCGTAAATGTTCGATTTAGCGCCGCGGCGCTTATTAGAATTTGCAATCTTTTGGTGCGGCGCTTGCGGCGCTTGTTAAAAAAGTTGAAAAAATGCTCATAATACAACTTTAATTATCCATAGAAAAATCCAATAAATTTAACCCAATAATTTTCATAATACCCAATAGCACAATAAATTGAAAAAAGAGCGTCAACGTCCTCGTCACGCCTTCTTCATCGTCGTCTATCCATAGACGTGGATCAGAGGCATCTTCGACATCTGAATCAGAGACTTCAAAGGGATTTGTGTCCGGCTCTTTTAGGATGGACAGCTGCGATCGAAGTACCTCGCGACCTTGATCGGCGAAAAACTCCAGTGATGTATTAAAGATATGTTGATATGTTAGCGTATCATCGGTTTGTGTTTTTTTGCTGATTCGTCTTTTTCGAAGGTGCGGCGCTTAATCGAGAGCGGCGCTTATTAAATTATCCTGCTTCTGGATGCGGCGCTTAATCGAGAGAGGCGCTAAATCGAACATTTACGGCAGTTTTCGTTGTGTTTTAGAATAAATTAGAGAGATGCGAAGCATCATGGGGCGAGCCTTAATTGTCTATTCAACAATAAAATGACTGAGTAATAAAGTAAATGGTTTGAACCTAGAATTAGTACATGTTTGTGAAAATTGATGGACTAGATGTTAGTGACTGACGGTTCGTTTCTAATTTGTGAATGTTTAATTGTATTTATTTTACTGCGATATTTGTATGGCGGCGTTCAGACTGAGCGCCCGGGCACTAAATGTACTGGTGTTCAGACACGCTCCCAAACCCTAGATGCTTTTTGTGCTTCTTGGCGCCAAAAAGTGGTTAAACATAACTATTTTTTAAAGCCCCCCCCCCTTTCTCCTTTTTGTCATTTTGAGGGGCACTCCCTTTTAGAGTAAAAAAGGTTAAAGGCCCCCAGTTTCTCCTAACACACACCCCCCCCCCCGTATAATTATTAACTATGAGCATTATGAGCGGTCGTGAACAACAGTCGCAGACAGACGATCAATTTTCACAAACAAGTAAAACGAGTCTTCTTCGTTCTCAAACAGCACGCTTTACAGCCAAATGTTTGTCTTTCTGCACGCTGCGCTGCCGCTGCATGTGCTCACTCGGTATCTTTATCTTCGCTTTGCTATTATTCTTGTTTCCACTAATTCGTCCATTTCATGGATAGTAGTAAAAAGTCGGTGAAACTGAGAAACCCAATTCCCATGTAAACACGGATTGACTTAACTTTTCAATCCCGATTGAAACTCAATCCGGAATCATGCATGTAAACGGCCCCTAATAAACTGACATTAATTTTCGCTTCATGGGCTTCAGAGTTTTCATCTATTTAGATTATTACTAAGGGCCTGTTTACTAGTATATAGAGGCGAGTTACCAGGGGACATGCCGAGTTCCCGGTCGGTAGAACAAGCACTGTTTATGATGTAATATTTCAAATCCGAGTTAGTGTTCTAGACGTGGTTTCTAAATCTTATGTGCACATGGGATTTGGCAACCAAGTCTAGAACACTAACTCGGATTTGAAATAGCTTCTCACACATCATTAGATATTCATTGCAATGAGGGAAATCACAACAGACTAGTCGTCAAGCGCTTGCAGAGACTGGTGTTTTAAAACAGCCAGGAGTTTTGGTTCGCAAGACGTTGGATACTTGGATTTAGGCCAAGTAAAAAAAATTAGTAGTTTCTCGTCCCCGCGCGCATCCTTTTTTCCTGCCGCATCAATTTTTCTTTTCTTTTTAATTTTTTTCGGAAGCTGTCGGAAGCTGTCGGAAACCTTCGGGTGCCTTTCGGAACTTGTTCGGACCTTCTCGGAACCTTCGCGCCAATGTTGTTTTGGCGCCGTATTTACATTTACATATTAAATATGGAAGCGTTGCGCTCATAAATCATACAGAAAAATGGTTTTCGTATGTGCTTGCATTCGGACGCCGAATGGTAAGTGGAGAGTGTGTTATGCAAGCCATGTGCTAAAGAGGAATCAGACACGTGAGCTGGAAAGCGAGCTGGATAATATCGCTTACTCATGTGGATCTTGCTTTCAAGATATCGGAGACTACGAGGGTGGAATCTTTGAGCATGTTTATGTGAATGACAAGCTTACTTGTGCCTCTCCTATGGAAACTCCATACTACGTCACGTTCTCAGATCCTTTATGTTACTACTGTGGAAGCGAACATGATCTGACGTCAACTCCCGAAACGTTCCCAATATGTGATGGATGTCTAAAAGAACAGGAAAACATTGCCAAGAACAGGATTAAGCGCACTTTCGCTCCAAAATCCAAGTAACATTTTTAGAAGTGTATTAATATTCATATTCGGAGTTATATGGCATATCGTTAAATTGGTGTAAATTTTGAGTAGAAAAAAAATAGAAAATAAAAAATAAAAGTGCCACAGGACTGATATTGAGCAGAGAAAATATAGACGACAATTGAAATAATGTAGAACTTTACAAACTAAAGAAGACAGAAGATGTTAATGGTCGATACCGGAGAAAACAAAGCGTGAGGTGACTGTCTTGTATACTTTTTTATGTACTTCATAATATTATGAAAGGTAGATGGATGTTTAAACTTCATTACTTCAATCAGTCTGCAAGCAACATCACTGTTTTAGTGATTTTCGTAGGTTTCTGTCTGTCGTCGAATAACTTAAATTGCACCAACGTAAGTTTGGTTTCTTCTTAGTCGATTTCACTTGTAATATATGTATCGCATGTAGTCGCTTATGCATGAGTCAATTCCATGAGTGACCACCCCACCCCCCCGGGACACCCCTGGGAATTTGCTCGGTACACTGTTCCCAGGGGTCGGGAATTTGCTTGCCAAACGGTGCACGGGGGCCGGACATTGTACTAGGGCTCAAAGACCCCCGGGAATTTGACACTGTTGAAATCCGCAAAGGACTGTGGGAGTGAATGGTTTTCTCGACTCCTCGTGTCGACGTGTCCACAGAATAGTAATACAACCAGAAGTCCAACTCGAGTGAAAACTTGTCCGCATTTCTTCAATGCGCAGGCGCGATATTTTTCGCCATCCGACGCGATTCTACGTCACATTCTACGCCATCCTGGCAAGTTCCCCCGGCAGTTTTGAACCTTCTTTTGAAGGTTCGAACTGCCGGGTGAACTTGCCAAGATGGCGTAGGATGGCGAGGCATCAAGATGTGCGAGGCGACATGCGCGAGTTTATAAACTTCAAAGGTTACGACGCGAGTTGGACTTCTGGTTGTATTACTATTTTGTGACGTGTCGTTGCAAACAACACATTTATTATTTTAAAACTGCCGAGCTTTCCATCTGTTGACTCGTATACTCCAACACAATTTAAAAACCAAAATCACACAAGATCAAAATAAAATTGTTATTCTAATTAATAAAATTACAAGATACCAAGACTCTCGACCGAAAAGAGCAGAGCATGTGCTTTGAAGTCTCTGATTCAGATGTCGAAGATGCCTCTGATCCACGTCTATGGATAGACGACGATGAAGAAGGCGTGACGAGGACGTTGACGCTCTTTTTTCAATTTATTGTGCTATTGGGTATTTTGAAAATTATTGGGTTAAATTTATTGGATTTTTCTATGGATAATTAAAGTTGTATTATGAGCATTTTTTCAACTTTTTTAATAAGCGCCGCTCTCGATCAAGCGCCGCACCAAAAGATTGCAAATTCTAATAAGCGACGCGGCGCTAAATCGAACATTTACGGTACTCAACGTGAGTGTCTACTTCCGCACGTATCCGTTATTACGTCATCATCACATCGTCGTTTTCGGTCAAGCGCTCAATCGCGAGTTGATAGAGGTCACCAGTTTATCTTTCATAGGGAACTGGACAAATAAATAGAGGGGCGCCGATCATCGGCAGAGCCGATTAACGGCTAGTTTTTCTCACAATCGGCCATCGGCATCTTTGTAGACAGCGTAGTGCAGTGGACTGGAACACAGGTAACATCTTTCACCATCGGATCGGCTGTCTCGTGACTCTCGTCCTCGTATTTCTGCTCTCTCGTCCTCGTTTATCATAGCCTGTGTACAGCCGCAACCCTCCCATCAAAATCGGGGAGCGAGCGTCTGTGGTACGGCGTCAATAATCGCGTCAATAAGTTGTTTTGTTGCGTTCAAAATACGAAAATTGGCTTGATGACTTCCTCTCATTGCGAAACTTGAGATGAAGAAAACGACAAAACGGGAGCACTGAGCATCAGGTTAGCGGTTTTGCCGATTAATCGGCCGATGGTGGGGAAATATCGGCTCTTAACAATCGGTATCGGCAATCGGCTCTTTTTTAACATCGGCTCACCTCGACAAATAAATATCGCTGATGCTGGCGACGTCGTAATGTTCACTGAGAGAAACGTTTTTGTATTTGGCTATAACATGCATCGGAACCAGGCAATAAAGCAAGTGCACTGAGCAGCAAACAAAAAAGTTAAACAACAAATACCTATATACATACCCGCATTTATCCAAGCCTGTGCACGTTCTGGGTGAAATGTAACAACCAGAAGTGACCACAGTCGTCATGTCCACACTTTTCCCCATCATGCTGGAGGCACCGCCCAGATTCTCCAAAACAAACTGAGCACTCCACAGCAAGAGAGACGTGTTCTCTCTCGCTGTGAAATGCTCAATCTCTTTTGAGAATGTTCTATTCTATTAACATTCTATTCTATTAACAGCTTGGCGAAAACGTGCAATTTCGTGGGCCTCTTCAACTGAAACACAATTTAACTTCTCAGCGACCATCTTATTGCCAAAGATCGCCTCAAACTGGATACATCCGATAGGTACCGCCGTTTCTGTTCTTTAATGCTCTTACAGAGACCATAGAGTCTCCTGCGAAATTGCCTTACTTCATGTTCACTATTAATAGATGGCGTGTTGTTGACAATGCATGGTTCGGCGAAAACATTCTCGAATCCTCGATTAGGATATCTTTGATTCGATTCACATCACTTTCAAACCCATGGCTGTTAATTAGTCAAAGCAATCAAAACCGGGAGAAGTTTAAAATTCGGGACTTCGTTTGAAACTGTCTCGCCCGCATAACCTGCCAGTCTGGCCAAGGCCGTTCGTTTAGATTGCTCATTGAGCAATCCTTTTCTTGCAACCAAACTGGACGCTTGACACAAGCCGAGGTTAGAAGATTGATGAAGTCGAGCAGTAACTTTTGAATTAAGCACGCATTTCACAGCAAGAAAGAAGTCGATGTTCCGATAAAACAGTTTATCTTCATCTTCAATGCTTGTTATGCAATCGATCATAATCCCGTTTCAGATAACTGATAGACACGCTCTGACATCGCTCTTGGAACTACACCAATCTTCATTCCCGGGTGTGTTCGCAGGAATAAGGATTGGTAAAGTTTAAACGATAGTATAGAGTATAATTACAAAAACGTGCGGTCGCAAGAATTCTCTGCACCCGTTGACAATTCTTACAAGAAATCTTGTAAATAAATCAGGTGTACACGTGCCTGGTTTGTTCACACGATTTCTTGTAAATTGAAGAAACCTGGCTCAATAGGGCCGCTTAGTAGTTATCTTAGATGTCTTCACCACGTTTCGTGAGCGGAGCAACTAAATGGACGATGGAGGCGGGCTTTTCTTCATGCTGGCATGGACCATTTTCTGTATGACTGAGGAATTGATGCTCCGTTTTTGTTTAATCCAAACCATGCAAATCGCAACATTAATCCCTCAGTCTCAGAGAAGTGGCACCGCCGTGCCAAGGAAGATAACTCGTCCTGTGGCACAAAGATGACTTCTGCAAACATATCCATCAGCGACTGAAGATTAAGTACAACAACTGGAGATCCAAGTTGAAACAATTTTGTGATCTTGATGATAAAAGTGTCGCCCCAAACTGCAACAATCGGTACCGGACGTTGTTATTCTTGAATATACTCTTACAGAGACCATACAACTTGCCGTAAAGTTGCCTTCCTTCATCTTGACCATCACCACTCATTCACCAGACGATATTTTTGACAATGCATGGTTTGGCGACATCATAATTAAATCCTCTCTCGATTACGATATTTGAATTCGCTATTTTACTTCATTAACGTCGCCGCATTGCTATTTTATACGCAACATAGCCGGAAGCTTTTTATTCAAATTCCCTCTAACTGCAGTTACTCTCTTTTACGCTGCTAAAACACCAACGGGGTTCAAAGTTAATGCATGTCTATTCTTAAACTTATAAATAACTAAGCACCATCGACGAAGTCCAATGTTTAGTTGATCATCAAAAGGCAGCCCTAAGATTCTTTTCTGGGGTGTCTTACTGATTATGATCGTTGGGCAAGATAGAGCAGGTAATACCTTCTCTATTTTGACCAACGATCATAATGCGATTCGGGTATTTTTTGCTTGACCAACTTGGAGGGATCGATCGAGAGTAACTTACTCTCGGAGTAAGCAACGTTGTAGATTACATCATCAGTTAAAAATATACATGAAAATTCACCAAGGCTTTATGATTTACAAATCGCACATACGGAATACATAAATTTACCACTTTAGATTTATAAAGTTATTAAATAAGAAAGAAAAATCAGGTTACAATCTTCGGAATACTTCAAATGCAGTTTGTTTGCCAAAACCACGTACGAATAACATGAAAAAGAGTTTCATATATGATGGGGCATCAATATATGGAACTCTTTGCCCACAGAAATTAGGGAGAGCAAGACCCTGTCATACTTCAAACATAAAATCGCTACTCATACCTTTGAATAAGTTTTATGTAAATATAATGACCATGTAAATATTGACACTTCTAAATAACCTTGACATTTAGTTTTTACTATATATATTATAGTATATAAATTATCTTGCTCATTACTTAATGTGCACTCCACTGACCTATATATAACTGTAAATGTTTAAAACTGTTATATGTAGGTTAGTGGTGCACACCCGTTACTTAGTATAACATAGTTAGTTATACTCAGTATAACTTAGTTATACTCAGTATAACATATAAATTATCTGTTCTTTACTTAGTGTGCACTCCACTGATCTATATATAACGGTGAATCACGCTTGTCAAAAATGACATCGAAAACGCCAAAGGTCGCCATGCATTGCGCACAGCAGTTTTCCTCCAAAAAAGAAACAAAATGGCGGGGACTTGCAACTGAGTTACTGGTCGTAGTTCGATTGTACAGTAAAGAAGAACGACAATTGTACGGCACTGCATCGTGATCGCTGAGAAACTGTTCAGCTTACTCCAGTTGTGTGTTTTTTTACAAAATAGTTTCTGACTAGAAGACCGTATGGTGTATTTATAACAAATGTTCGAAGTGAAATGTCAGATGACTCAGATCTGGTTCTCTACTCTAGTTAAATATGGTTGTCAGTAGAAAAATACTGTGGATTCTCGATGTTGTGCCATGCAATTATTTTTCTTTCACAATAACGATCTGCTTCAAGTTGGGAATGATTTGTTTGACAGAGATTATCAGCAGTCCTGACAATGAGTGACAGGCAAATATCAATGTAAAACATTCTTGTACTTCCTGTACAGTATATTGTAGTTGAAGTATTCTGAATGTTTCTTGGCACCCCCCTGAAAACATCAAATTTGTAGAAAACAATTAATACTTCGCTTCAGTGCCTTCACACCGTAACTGAATATACAAAAAATAGTTATTGTGAAAATGGGAAAATATTCACATATTTTCATATGGAGTAAACAATTTTGTTCTGAGAAATAAGTCCATTTTATTAAGCAGCCTTTTTTTTTGCATTATCAGCAAATACATGTAAACAACCTTGTGACACTAAATCAAACTAAATGGAGATATTTCAAGGAAATACATATTTAAATTCAAGAATGGTGTATCATGGCAATAGCTGCAAATCATTATTCTACCATACCCTTTCCCTAAACTCAGCCAACCTCTTATCAAACCAATCAACCCCTCTCCCCAAACCTACCCAGTCAGAGACCCCCCCCCCCCCCCCCCCCACACACACACACGCACACACACACACACATACACTCTTGCAGACTCTGCTTAAATTTTCAGTTTAATATATAAAACAAGACAGAGAAGAATTAGTATTTAGCATCTGATCACAGCATAGGTTTAAAAGCTGCTGTACTACAAAATCAAGAGAATAAATGTATACACATATATTCAGAACTCTATAAATCAGACAGTCCTCAGTAACTGTAAGTAGGTACAACACCGGCCAGGTGGCCGGTGACACTGGAAGAGATAAGGTACCTTCATCTGGAAAACAACTGTTTGACACTATAAACAGAAAAGATAATATGAGATGTTTATAGATCGATGTGCATATTCAGCAAATAAACACAGCTCTTTGATACAATTTATATTATCATAAGACAATTGCATAATATAAATAGCTCTGTGTCAGTCTGTGTCAAAGACAAAGATACATGTAAGAGCTCAGTTGTAATTGAAATAGCTAGTGATTATTTATATAGAACAATTATTATGGGACAATGAACTTGGGTGGAGAATTAAACCAACTACCAGCTCCCAACTTGACCTGTAGCTAGTAAACCAAAGGTTGCGGGTTTGAATCCCAGGTGAGCCAAGTGGATTTTTCTCTACTTCACTTGGACTAAAACCTAATATCATTATTCATTATATATATAGTACAATGATTAATGGTAGCCTAACTCACATTACTAAACCTTCAAGTTGTTTAATAAAAGAAGCATGGTACAGGTTGTACATCAACAAATACACAGCTCTGATACACTTTGAGTATGGGCTAGCTCTGTAACAACTGCATAGCTAAAACAAGCATAATAAAGACATGTTCTGCCATTTATATCATCGGCTAATATTATATGTAAATATATAGGTCTGTGGCACAGTAAAAATAAAGCAATAATACATGTACACAAGCTGTACTTGTGTACCAGCCTTGTATACCTTTTCATCCAAACGCTCAAGGCGTTTAGCTTGAGTCCGGACTTCTTTGGTTTTTACTCCAATCGTTTCCGACTGCTGGCGTAATGTCTTCATATAAGCGCTGACATCAAAGGCATATTTCAGCGATTTCAAACACGAACTCCAAAAACAAAAAACATACGTTTTTCAATAAGCATCTTGGCTTTGCAAAATAGTAAAAACAGGCAGTTAATATCCACGAATAAAGAAGTTATTTGAAGCCGAAAATCATCAACATTTACGGCCTGCGAGCGTAAAGACGACATTTTGCTCAACAGGGTTTAGATCGACGAAGGTTGTCGTGCCAAAACGAATGTTACCATGGCAATCTTGGTATCATTTAAATCCCTAAATATCCCCCGTTTTCGCGCTATATTTTCCAAGAGATTCAAGGCAATCCTAAAGGGTACCTAAGCCCATAAATAAAGCTAATTTTTCGATAATTAATTTCGTTACCAGTCTTCCAAAATATGCGCTCGGATATCGGAAAAAATTGCG
>CAXIUP010000216.1:0-2500 GCA_964035015.1 Corallium rubrum | reverse complement strand
ACCCACCCACCCACCCACCCACCCACCCACCCACCCTACCTACCTACCTACCTACCTACCTACCTACCTACCTACCTACCTACCTACCTACCTACCTACCTACCTACCTACCTACCTACCTACCTACCTACCTACCTACCTACCTACCTACCTACCTACCTACCTACCTACCTACCTACCTACCTACCTACCTACCTACCTACCTACCTACCTACCTACCTACCTACCTACCTACCTACCTACCTACCTACCTACCTACCTACCTACCTACCTACCTACCTACCTACCTACCTACCTACCTACCTACCTACCTACCTACCTATCTCTCTCTCTCTCTGTCTGTCTGTCTGTCTGTCTGTCTGTCTGTCTGTCTGTCTATCTGTCTGTCTGTCTGTCTGTCTGTCTGTCTGTCTGTCTGTCTGTCTGTCTGTCTGTCTGTCTGTCTGTCTGTCTGTCTATCTATCTATCTATCTATCTATCTATCTATGTATCTATCTATCTATCTATCTATTATTAAATTCTGCTTCGTCGAAGCACGATTGCATGGGATAATTAAAAAATACCGGTCTATGGTTACTATCAAAGACTGGAGGTAGACTGGAGGTTGTCTGGAGGTTTGACATATTTGGCTGCGTTGAAAATCTATTTGTTATAGCAATACAGATTACACGCATAGTTTGGCTTCATGCAACCTTTACGGCTAGACTTATACTGAAAAATAATTTGTAAGACAAAGGTTTCTCACAAATTGCACTTGGTGCCATGCAACCATGTTCCCAGGTCTTCTCCAAGAAGCCTACAAATCCAAGATGGTGGAACAATTATTTTTTTCTATTGTGGAGTGAATATCAGCATATTTGTTGCTTGAAAAAGGATTCGGACAAGGAATTTTCCCAGTAATATGTGCAGAAGTGGGTAACTTCTCTTTTTAAATTAAAATAATCGTACAGCCCGATTAAGGCTTATATATATAAAGTAGCAAATTGATAATCATACAGTTGCAAATATTACACAATTATTGAGAATGCAAGAGTAGCAACATTACCGTTCCTGCCATCCCATAGTCCTGAAAAGCACAATACTAACATCAATGGAAATCAAGTGTATTTTTTAGGAATGTGTGCAAAATACACCATGTGGGTAATCATCCAGAAAATACAGTATAAGCCCATCCAGTGATAAGTCCCCCAGTTACAAGCCCACCCAGTTATAACCCCCCCCCCCCCCCCCCATTATACTTTAAGCAGGATTAAGGTAGACAACCCAGTGAGAGTGGTGCTCTGTATGAGAGGTGTGGTCTGTATGAAGGTAGACAACTTGGTGAGAGTGGTGCTCTGTATGAGAGGTGTGGTCTGTATGAAGGTAGACAACCCAGTGAGAGTGGTGCTCTGTATGAGAGGTGTGGTCTGTATGAAGGTAGACAACCTGGTGAGAGTGGTGCTCTGTATGAGAGGTGTGGTCTGTATGAAGGTAGACAACTTGGTGAGAGTGGTGCTCTGTATGAGGTGTGGTCTGTATGAAGGTAGACAACCCAGTGAGCAGTGGCGTGGTGGCAGGGCTGGGGTTGCAGAAGGGGCACCAAAATTAGCAAGGTCACCAAAACGTAACAAAATAATCCTATTTCTTTGTATAGCTAGGTCTTCAATGGGGGATATAAAGATCTGAAATCTGTAATCTTGTGTGTTTTCTATGAAGTTTTATAATCTTCAGAATTCTGTAAAATCTTACTCCATAATGCAGGAAATGGCATATCAGAGACTCTAGATTTCAAAATTTTCCAGAGGAGCATGCCCCCGCATCCCCCTAGAGGTTTTGCACTACTTTGGTGCTCGCATTGGCGTGGCGTTGTTTGTAGTAATATTATATATTGCTATTTGAGTTATTTTAAAACAAAAAAGGAGAGCATTTATTAAATACAGTAATGTCTTTGTGCATGTGTGTGTGTGTGTGTGTGTGTGTGTGTGTGTGGGGGGGGGCCCCCCCACCAAAGCTAATCTGGCCACCCCAGCCTAAAACGTGCCACCACACCACTGCTGCGGTGAGAGTCACTGGTGCTGGAAAAACAGGTGGAGGGAAAAAGATCGAGAGGGAGACAGAGAATTAGATGGAGTGGAAATAGACATGACACAGTTGGGCTTGGAGAAGGAAGATGCAAAAGACGTTGGTGACAACATATAAGAGCAGCTGACCCCACCAGGGATTAAGGCAGAGAAGAAGAAGAAGTTATAATGTAAGCCCACCAAGTAATAAGCCCCCCAGTTATGGCTACCCAGTTATAATTAAGCCTAGCTCCCAGTTATAAGCCAACCCAGTAATCAGCAAGGTGAGGTCTGTATGAAGGTAGACAACCCAGTAAGAGTGGTGCCCAGAATGAAGGTAGACAACCCGGTGAGAGTGGTGCTGGAAAAACAGGTGCAGGGAAAGAGATCAAGAAGACAGAGAATTAGATGGAATGGAAAGAGACATGAGACAGTTGGGCTTGGAGAAGGAAGATGCAGAA
>CAXIUP010000215.1:95000-97512 GCA_964035015.1 Corallium rubrum | reverse complement strand
AGATGTTTTTAAAGGCATGAGTGAGAACGAAGCGTACGTGTTGTAATGTTGTCATGCATATAATGAGTTATCATGATTTTGCTCGTACAATTAAGGATTTACAGTACTCGTGATATTTGAAAATTATGCCAAATTGCACTCGTCTAACAGCTCGTGCAATATTGGCAAAATTGTTAAATATCACTTCTAGTGTAAATCCTTAATTGTACTCGCTATCATATGATTACCTATACTTAATATCATCATCATCATTTATACATAAATAGCACTATGACCACTGAGTTATTGAGACAGTCGGGACACTGTTCATATTTGAACAGCACTGACTGCCCTGTTTCATTATATGGTATAGATGGTATATTATATATTGCAGCAATTTATTTTAGCGCATATATATATATATATATATATATATATATATAATGGTGGCAATAAATATTTGTTACAATAACTGTTGTCAGAGTGCTTGATGAAACTAGTCAGAGTCTTATATTTATAACAAGCAAAGGAGAAGGCTTCACACAAGCATTTTGATTACTGTACAATTTTGTGCTGTTGCACTTATCACTGAGATGTGATCAGGGCATGTGACAGCATGAAACTGTACAATTAAAATGCTTGTGTGTAGTTCAATCTACAGACACGTGTTTTGCTGTACTACCGCTCATCAGTGTAGCTTGGAACAATCTATGTGTGTTTCACCAATTACTTTACACACATGCGATTGTTGGTGACAACCGCATGTGGGACAGCATTGGTGAAGTACATCCAGATAGCGTGAAGTGCGCATGGGCCCAGAGTGCTATATATATATATATATATATATATATATATATATATATTTGCATATATATATATATATATATATTTGTATTTAATTCATATGTCATTAATTTTTATTGTTGTATTAAAAGGTTGGTAATGCTGGTACAAACAGACAGGGTGAAACTGAAACATTGACTGGTGAAGAAAGTGGAAAAATACTTGTTTTTTAACAAATGGTAAATGATTTATATTTAGTATTAGTCTTATTATTATTAATTTATTATTACATGTATTATTATTTAATTATTATTATTATTATTATTATTATTAGTGCAGTATTATTATTAGGGCAGACTGCCCTGACCTGATGTCTCAATATACAGTATATAATTATATATGGTACAGACAAACTTAGGAGTGCAGGAAAGTTCCTCATATATATATAGCTACTAATGGTATATGAGCTATCTTGCAATCTGATTGGCTGCATTACTAACTGTATATCAGCTCATATACAGCGAGTAGTGAAAAACAAAATGGCGGTGTAGTTTTCTTAAACTATTGCAGATGAAACTGGATGGGTTTTTCAATGTATAGCTCAGAAAAACTTGAGCTAAGAAGGGGGAACTAACATTTAACCCAAAAACACAACCCAAATGCACAACTTATAAAGTTAAGATGGTAAATCCACTTTAAAAACCGTCTAAAGAGTTTACAAAACCCGATTTGAATTGTCAGGTCGACAATGTTTTGTCAGACAAATTAAAATCTACAACAATTGAACCAACAACACATACAGGCAAGAAAGCAGGTGGGCAGACAAGTTGGCAGGCATGGCCTAGCAATTATTTTGTTTGCAATGGCTGCTTTCAGGTGGGCAGGCAGATGGGTAACCTGGCAGGTAGGCAGGCATGCAGGTGGGCAGGCCAGTAGATGGGCATGCAGGAAAGGGCAAGTGTGCAGGCTTGTAGGCAGGCAACAGGGGAAGTGATCAGGCATACAGACAAGCAGGCAGCCTAGCAATTTGTTTGTTTAAGGTAGCACGCTGCCTGGAGACAAGTGCCCACAAGCAGGTGAGCAGTGTGCAGACGGGCAGGTTTGTAGGCAGGCAACAGGGGAAGCGATCAGGTGTACAGACAGGCAGCCTAGCAATTTGTTTGTTTGGGGTAGCAAGCTGCCTGGAGACGGGTGCCTACAGGTACTCGCGATGCGGGCAAATGGGATGATGGGCCAGCAAGCGGGCGGGCAGACATGATGGCTGGCATACCCTAACAGTTTGTTTGTTTAGGACAGCAAGCTGCCTGCAGGTGGTCAAACAGGTAAACAGACACACGGGCAAGTACATTAGTGGGCAGGCATAAGTGCACGCCGGGATGGGCAAGTGTGCAGATTGGCATGTGTGTAAATGGGCAGGTTTGTAGGCAGGCAGGTGGGTAACCTAGCAATTTGTCTGTGTAGGGTCGCAAGCGGACATGTGGGCAGACGGGCAGGTTTGTAGGCAGGCAGCTGAGCAAGCAAGCAGATTTGCAGACCAGTAGCTGTGCAGGCTGGCCGTTGGACAGCCAAACATTTCGGGACGCTGGTGCACATGCAGCTGACGACTGTCAGTTTGACAAACCAAAAGACTTGTATTAAAGCAACTTGGGGGTGTGGCAGGCCAGTGGTTTGACTGGCAGTCTCGCAGCCTGCCACAGGGTAGTCGGGTAACCAGGCAACCAAGTAGTCTGGTAGTCAGACCGTGTAGTGT
>CAXIUP010000215.1:12500-90000 GCA_964035015.1 Corallium rubrum | reverse complement strand
CTTGTCTTGTCTTGTCTTGCATCTTGTCTTGTCTTGCATCTTGTCTTGTCTTGTCTTCATCTTGTCTTGTCTTGTCTTGTCTTGCATCTTGTCTTGTCTTATCTTGTCTTGTCTTGCATCTTGTCTTGTCTTGTCTTGTCTTGCATCTTGTCTTGTCTTGTCTTGTCTTGCATCTTGTCTTGTCTTGTCTTGTCTTGTCTTGCATCTTGTCTTGTCTTGTCTTGTCTTGTCTTGCATCTTGTCTTGTCTTGTCTTGTCTTGTCTTGCATCTTGTCTTGTCTTGTCTTGCATCTTGTCTTGTCTTGTCTTGTCTTGCATCTTGTCTTGTCTTGTCTTGTCTTGCATCTTGTCTTGTCTTGTCTTGTCTTGCATCTTGTCTTGTCTTGTCTTGTCTTGCATCTTGTCTTGTCTTGTCTTGTCTTGTCTTGCATCTTGTCTTGTCTTGTCTTGTCTTGTCTTGCATCTTGTCTTGTCTTGCATCTTGTCTTGCATCTTGTCTTGTCTTGCATCTTGTCTTGTCTTGCATCTTGTCTTGTCTTGCATCTTGTCTTGTCTTGTCTTGCATCTTGTCTTGTCTTGCATCTTGTCTTGTCTTGCATCTTGTCTTGTCTTGCATCTTGTCTTGTCTTGCATCTTGTCTTGTCTTGCATCTTGTCTTGTCTTGCATCTTGTCTTGTCTTGCATCTTGTCTTGTCTTGCATCTTGTCTTGTCTTGCATCTTGTCTTGTCTTGCATCTTGTCTTGTCTTGCATCTTGTCTTGTCTTGCATCTTGTCTTGTCTTGCATCTTGTCTTGTCTTGTCTTGCATCTTGTCTTGTCTTGCATCTTGTCTTGTCTTGTCTTGCATCTTGTCTTGTCTTGCATCTTGTCTTGTCTTGCATCTTGTCTTGTCTTGCATCTTGTCTTGTCTTGCATCTTGTCTTGTCTTGCATCTTGTCTTGTCTTGCATCTTGTCTTGTCTTGCATCTTGTCTTGTCTTGCATCTTGTCTTGTCTTGCATCTTGTCTTGTCTTGCATCTTGTCTTGTCTTGCATCTTGTCTTGTCTTGTCTTGCATCTTGTCTTGTCTTGCATCTTGTCTTGTCTTGCATCTTGTCTTGTCTTGCATCTTGTCTTGTCTTGCATCTTGTCTTGTCTTGCATCTTGTCTTGTCTTGCATCTTGTCTTGTCTTGTCATCTTGTCTTGTCTTGCATCTTGTCTTGTCTTGCATCTTGTCTTGTCTTGCATCTTGTCTTGTCTTGCATCTTGTCTTGTCTTGCATCTTGTCTTGTCTTGCATCTTGTCTTGTCTTGCATCTTGTCTTGTCTTGCATCTTGTCTTGTCTTGCATCTTGTCTTGTCTTGCATCTTGTCTTGTCTTGCATCTTGTCTTGTCTTGCATCTTGTCTTGTCTTGCATCTTGTCTTGCATCTTGCTTGTCTTGCATCTTGTCTTGTCTTGCATCTTGTCTTGTCTTGCATCTTGTCTTGTCTTGCATCTTGTCTTGTCTTGCATCTTGTCTTGTCTTGCATCTTGTCTTGTCTTGCATCTTGTCTTGTCTTGCATCTTGTCTTGTCTTGCATCTTGTCTTGTCTTGCATCTTGTCTTGTCTTGCATCTTGTCTTGTCTTGCATCTTGTCTTGTCTTGCATCTTGTCTTGTCTTGCATCTTGTCTTGTCTTGCATCTTGTCTTGTCTTGCATCTTGTCTTGTCTTGCATCTTGTCTTGTCTTGCATCTTGTCTTGTCTTGCATCTTGTCTTGTCTTGCATCTTGTCTTGTCTTGCATCTTGTCTTGTCTTGCATCTTGTCTTGTCTTGCATCTTGTCTTGTCTTGCATCTTGTCTTGTCTTGCATCTTGTCTTGTCTTGCATCTTGTCTTGTCTTGCATCTTGTCTTGTCTTGCATCTTGTCTTGTCTTGCATCTTGTCTTGTCTTGCATCTTGTCTTGTCTTGCATCTTGTCTTGTCTTGCATCTTGTCTTGTCTTGCATCTTGTCTTGTCTTGCATCTTGTCTTGTCTTGCATCTTGTCTTGTCTTGCATCTTGTCTTGTCTTGCATCTTGTCTTGTCTTGCATCTTGTCTTGTCTTGCATCTTGTCTTGTCTTGCATCTTGTCTTGTCTTGCATCTTGTCTTGTCTTGCATCTTGTCTTGTCTTGCATCTTGTCTTGTCTTGCATCTTGTCTTGTCTTGCATCTTGTCTTGTCTTGCATCTTGTCTTGTCTTGCATCTTGTCTTGTCTTGCATCTTGTCTTGTCTTGCATCTTGTCTTGTCTTGCATCTTGTCTTGTCTTGCATCTTGTCTTGTCTTGCATCTTGTCTTGTCTTGTCTTGTCTTGTCTTGTCTTGCATCTTGTCTTGTCTTGCATCTTGTCTTGTCTTGCATCTTGTCTTGTCTTGCATCTTGTCTTGTCTTGCATCTTGTCTTGTCTTGCATCTTGTCTTGTCTTGCATCTTGTCTTGTCTTGCATCTTGTCTTGTCTTGCATCTTGTCTTGTCTTGCATCTTGTCTTGTCTTGCATCTTGTCTTGTCTTGCATCTTGTCTTGTCTTGCATCTTGTCTTGTCTTGCATCTTGTCTTGTCTTGCATCTTGTCTTGTCTTGCATCTTGTCTTGTCTTGCATCTTGTCTTGTCTTGCATCTTGTCTTGTCTTGCATCTTGTCTTGTCTTGCATCTTGTCTTGTCTTGCATCTTGTCTTGTCTTGCATCTTGTCTTGTCTTGCATCTTGTCTTGTCTTGCATCTTGTCTTGTCTTGCATCTTGTCTTGTCTTGCATCTTGTCTTGTCTTGCATCTTGTCTTGTCTTGCATCTTGTCTTGTCTTGCATCTTGTCTTGTCTTGCATCTTGTCTTGTCTTGCATCTTGTCTTGTCTTGTCTTGCATCTTGTCTTGTCTTGCATCTTGTCTTGTCTTGTCTTGCATCTTGTCTTGTCTTGCATCTTGTCTTGTCTTGTCTTGTCTTGCATCTTGTCTTGTCTTGCATCTTGTCTTGTCTTGCATCTTGTCTTGTCTTGCATCTTGTCTTGTCTTGCGTCTTGTCTTGCGTCTTGCCTTGCGTCTTGCCTTGCGTCTTGCCTTGCGTCTTGCCTTGCGTCTTGCCTTGCGTCTTGCCTTGCGTCTTGCCTTGCGTCTTGCCTTGCGTCTTGCTTGCGTCTTGCTTGCGTCTTGCTTGCGTCTTGCCTTGCGTCTTGCGTCTTGCCTTGCGTCTTGCCTTGCGTCTTGCCTTGCGTCTGCCTTGCGTCTTGCCTTGCGTCTTGCCTTGCGTCTTGCCTTGCGTCTTGCCTTGCGTCTTGCCTTGCGTCTTGCCTTGCGTCTTGCCTTGCGTCTTGCCTTGCGTCTTGCCTTGCGTCTTGCCTTGCGTCTTGCCTTGCGTCTTGCCTTGCGTCTTGCCTTGCGTCTTGCCTTGCGTCTTGCCTTGCGTCTTGCCTTGCGTCTTGCCTTGCGTCTTGCCTTGCGTCTTGCCTTGCGTCTTGCCTTGCGTCTTGCCTTGCGTCTTGCCTTGCGTCTTGCCTTGCGTCTTGCCTTGCGTCTTGCCTTGCGTCTTGCCTTGCGTCTTGCCTTGCGTCTTGCCTTGCGTCTTGCCTTGCGTCTTGCCTTGCGTCTTGCCTTGCGTCTTGCCTTGCGTCTTGCCTTGCGTCTTGCCTTGCGTCTTGTCTTGCGTCTTGTCTTGCGTCTTGTCTTGCGTCTTGTCTTGCGTCTTGTCTTGCGTCTTGTCTTGCGTCTTGTCTTGCGTCTTGTCTTGCGTCTTGTCTTGCGTCTTGTCTTGCGTCTTGTCTTGGGTCTTGTCTTGCGTCTTGTCTTGCGTCTTGTCTTGCGTCTTGTCTTGCGTCTTGTCTTGCGTCTTGTCTTGCGTCTTGTCTTGCGTCTTGTCTTGCGTCTTGTCTTGCGTCTTGTCTTGCGTCTTGTCTTGCGTCTTGTCTTGCGTCTTGTCTTGCGTCTTGTCTTGTCTTGTCTTGTCTTGCGTCTTGTCTTGTCTTGTCTTGTCTTGTCTTGTCTTGCATCTTGTCTTGTCTTGCATCTTGTCTTGTCTTGTGTTGTCTTGTATCTTGTCTTGTCTTGCATCTTGTCTTGTCTTGTCTTGCATCTTGTCTTGTCTTGTCTTGTCTTGTCTTGTCTTGTCTTGTCTTGTCTTGTCTTGTTGTCTTGTCTTGTCTTGCATCTTGTCTTGTCTTGTCTTGTCTTGTCTTGTCTTGTCTTGTCTTGCATCTTGCATCTTGTCTTGCATCTTGCATCTTGTCTTGCATCTTGCATCTTGTCTTGCATCTTGCATCTTGTCTTGCATCTTGCATCTTGTCTTGCATCTTGCATCTTGCATCTTGTCTTGTCTTGCATCTTGTCTTGTCTTGTCTTGTCTTGTCTTGTCTTGTCTTGTCTTGTCTTGTCTTGTCTTGTCTTGTCTTGTCTTGTCTTGTCTTGTCTTGTCTTGTCTTGTCTTGCATCTTGTCTTGTCTTGCGTCTTGTCTTGTCTTGCGTCTTGTCTTGTCTTGCGTCTTGTCTTGTCTTGCGTCTTGTCTTGTCTTGCATCTTGTCTTGTCTTGTCTTGCATCTTGTCTTGTCTTGTCTTGCATCTTGTCTTGTCTTGTCTTGTCTTGTCTTGCATCTTGTCTTGTCTTGTCTTGCATCTTGTCTTGTCTTGTCTTGCGTCTTGTCTTGCGTCTTGTCTTGCGTCTTGTCTTGCGTCTTGTCTTGCGTCTTGTCTTGCGTCTTGTCTTGTCTTGTCTTGTCTTGTCGTCTTGTCTTGCGTCTTGTCTTGCGTCTTGTCTTGCGTCTTGTCTTGCGTCTTGTCTTGCGTCTTGTCTTGCGTCTTGTCTTGCGTCTTGTCTTGCGTCTTGTCTTGCGTCTTGTCTTGCGTCTTGTCTTGCGTCTTGTCTTGCGTCTTGTCTTGCGTCTTGTCTTGCGTCTTGTCTTGCGTCTTGTCTTGCGTCTTGTCTTGCGTCTTGTCTTGCGTCTTGTCTTGCGTCTTGTCTTGCGTCTTGTCTTGCGTCTTGTCTTGCGTCTTGTCTTGCGTCTTGTCTTGCGTCTTGTCTTGCGTCTTGTCTTGCGTCTTGTCTTGCGTCTTGTCTTGCGTCTTGTCTTGCGTCTTGTCTTGCGTCTTGTCTTGCGTCTTGTCTTGCGTCTTGTCTTGCGTCTTGTCTTGCGTCTTGTCTTGCGTCTTGTCTTGCGTCTTGTCTTGCGTCTTGTCTTCGTCTTGTCTTGCGTCTTGTCTTGCGTCTTGTCTTGCGTCTTGTCTTGCGTCTTGTCTTGCGTCTTGTCTTGCGTCTTGTCTTGCGTCTTGTCTTGCGTCTTGTCTTGCGTCTTGTCTTGCGTCTTGTCTTGCGTCTTGTCTTGCGTCTTGTCTTGCGTCTTGTCTTGCGTCTTGTCTTGCGTCTTGTCTTGCGTCTTGTCTTGCGTCTTGTCTTGCGTCTTGTCTTGCGTCTTGTCTTGCGTCTTGTCTTGCGTCTTGTCTTGCGTCTTGTCTTGCGTCTTGTCTTGCGTCTTGTCTTGCGTCTTGTCTTGCGTCTTGTCTTGCGTCTTGTCTTGCGTCTTGTCTTGCGTCTTGTCTTGCGTCTTGTCTTGCGTCTTGTCTTGCGTCTTGTCTTGCGTCTTGTCTTGCGTCTTGTCTTGCTCTTCGTCTTGTCTTGCGTCTTGTCTTGCGTCTTGTCTTGCGTCTTGTCTTGCGTCTTGTCTTGCGTCTTGTCTTGCGTCTTGTCTTGCGTCTTGTCTTGCGTCTTGTCTTGCGTCTTGTCTTGCGTCTTGTCTTGCGTCTTGTCTTGCGTCTTGTCTTGCGTCTTGTCTTGCGTCTTGTCTTGCGTCTTGTCTTGCGTCTTGTCTTGCGTCTTGTCTTGCGTCTTGTCTTGCGTCTTGTCTTGCGTCTTGTCTTGCGTCTTGTCTTGCGTCTTGTCTTGCGTCTTGTCTTGCGTCTTGTCTTGCGTCTTGTCTTGCGTCTTGTCTTGCGTCTTGTCTTGCGTCTTGTCTTGCGTCTTGTCTTGCGTCTTGTCTTGCGTCTTGTCTTGCGTCTTGTCTTGCGTCTTGTCTTGCGTCTTGTCTTGCGTCTTGTCTTGCGTCTTGTCTTGCGTCTTGTCTTGCGTCTTGTCTTGCGTCTTGTCTTGCGTCTTGTCTTGCGTCTTGTCTTGCGTCTTGTCTTGCGTCTTGTCTTGCGTCTTGTCTTGCGTCTTGTCTTGCGTCTTGTCTTGCGTCTTGTCTTGCGTCTTGTCTTGCGTCTTGTCTTGCGTCTTGTCTTGCGTCTTGTCTTGCGTCTTGTCTTGCGTCTTGTCTTGCGTCTTGTCTTGCGTCTTGTCTTGCGTCTTGTCTTGCGTCTTGTCTTGCGTCTTGTCTTGCGTCTTGTCTTGCGTCTTGTCTTGCGTCTTGTCTTGCGTCTTGTCTTGCGTCTTGTCTTGCGTCTTGTCTTGCGTCTTGTCTTGCGTCTTGTCTTGCGTCTTGTCTTGCGTCTTGTCTTGCGTCTTGTCTTGCGTCTTGTCTTGCGTCTTGTCTTGCGTCTTGTCTTGCGTCTTGTCTTGCGTCTTGTCTTGCGTCTTGTCTTGCGTCTTGTCTTGCGTCTTGTCTTGCGTCTTGTCTTGCGTCTTGTCTTGCGTCTTGTCTTGCGTCTTGTCTTGCGTCTTGTCTTGCGTCTTGTCTTGCGTCTTGTCTTGCGTCTTGTCTTGCGTCTTGTCTTGCGTCTTGTCTTGCGTCTTGTCTTGCGTCTTGTCTTGCGTCTTGTCTTGCGTCTTGTCTTGCGTCTTGTCTTGCGTCTTGTCTTGCGTCTTGTCTTGCGTCTTGTCTTGCGTCTTGTCTTGCGTCTTGTCTTGCGTCTTGTCTTGCGTCTTGTCTTGCGTCTTGTCTTGCGTCTTGTCTTGCGTCTTGTCTTGCGTCTTGTCTTGCGTCTTGTCTTGCGTCTTGTCTTGCGTCTTGTCTTGCGTCTTGTCTTGCGTCTTGTCTTGCGTCTTGTCTTGCGTCTTGTCTTGCGTCTTGTCTTGCGTCTTGTCTTGCGTCTTGTCTTGCGTCTTGTCTTGCGTCTTGTCTTGCGTCTTGTCTTGCGTCTTGTCTTGCGTCTTGTCTTGCGTCTTGTCTTGCGTCTTGTCTTGCGTCTTGTCTTGCGTCTTGTCTTGCGTCTTGTCTTGCGTCTTGTCTTGCGTCTTGTCTTGCGTCTTGTCTTGCGTCTTGTCTTGCGTCTTGTCTTGCGTCTTGTCTTGCGTCTTGTCTTGCGTCTTGTCTTGCGTCTTGTCTTGCGTCTTGTCTTGCGTCTTGTCTTGCGTCTTGTCTTGCGTCTTGTCTTGCGTCTTGTCTTGCGTCTTGTCTTGCGTCTTGTCTTGCGTCTTGTCTTGCGTCTTGTCTTGCGTCTTGTCTTGCGTCTTGTCTTGCGTCTTGTCTTGCGTCTTGTCTTGCGTCTTGTCTTGCGTCTTGTCTTGCGTCTTGTCTTGCGTCTTGTCTTGCGTCTTGTCTTGCGTCTTGTCTTGCGTCTTGTCTTGCGTCTTGTCTTGCGTCTTGTCTTGCGTCTTGTCTTGCGTCTTGTCTTGCGTCTTGTCTTGCGTCTTGTCTTGCGTCTTGTCTTGCGTCTTGTCTTGCGTCTTGTCTTGCGTCTTGTCTTGCGTCTTGTCTTGCGTCTTGTCTTGCGTCTTGTCTTGCGTCTTGTCTTGCGTCTTGTCTTGCGTCTTGTCTTGCGTCTTGTCTTGCGTCTTGTCTTGCGTCTTGTCTTGCGTCTTGTCTTGCGTCTTGTCTTGCGTCTTGTCTTGCGTCTTGTCTTGCGTCTTGTCTTGCGTCTTGTCTTGCGTCTTGTCTTGCGTCTTGTCTTGCGTCTTGTCTTGCGTCTTGTCTTGCGTCTTGTCTTGCGTCTTGTCTTGCGTCTTGTCTT
This sequence comes from Corallium rubrum, assembly GCA_964035015.1. NCBI lineage: Eukaryota > Metazoa > Cnidaria > Anthozoa > Scleralcyonacea > Coralliidae > Corallium > Corallium rubrum. The sequence goes on along the minus strand of CAXIUP010000215.1, from coordinate 82,194 downwards.
GCGTCTTGTCTTGCGTCTTGTCTTGCGTCTTGTCTTGCGTCTTGTCTTGCGTCTTGTCTTGCGTCTTGTCTTGCGTCTTGTCTTGCGTCTTGTCTTGCGTCTTGTCTTGCGTCTTGTCTTGCGTCTTGTCTTGCGTCTTGTCTTGCGTCTTGTCTTGCGTCTTGTCTTGCGTCTTGTCTTGCGTCTTGTCTTGCGTCTTGTCTTGCGTCTTGTCTTGCGTCTTGTCTTGCGTCTTGTCTTGCGTCTTGTCTTGCGTCTTGTCTTGCGTCTTGTCTTGCGTCTTGTCTTGCGTCTTGTCTTGCGTCTTGTCTTGCGTCTTGTCTTGCGTCTTGTCTTGCGTCTTGTCTTGCGTCTTGTCTTGCGTCTTGTCTTGCGTCTTGTCTTGCGTCTTGTCTTGCGTCTTGTCTTGCGTCTTGTCTTGCGTCTTGTCTTGCGTCTTGTCTTGCGTCTTGTCTTGCGTCTTGTCTTGCGTCTTGTCTTGCGTCTTGTCTTGCGTCTTGTCTTGCGTCTTGTCTTGCGTCTTGTCTTGCGTCTTGTCTTGCGTCTTGTCTTGCGTCTTGTCTTGCGTCTTGTCTTGCGTCTTGTCTTGCGTCTTGTCTTGCGTCTTGTCTTGCGTCTTGTCTTGCGTCTTGTCTTGCGTCTTGTCTTGCGTCTTGTCTTGCGTCTTGTCTTGCGTCTTGTCTTGCGTCTTGTCTTGCGTCTTGTCTTGCGTCTTGTCTTGCGTCTTGTCTTGTCTTGTCTTGCGTCTTGTCTTGCGTCTTGTCTTGCGTCTTGTCTTGCGTCTTGTCTTGTCTTGTCTTGTCTTGTCTTGTCTTGTCTTGTCTTGTCTTGTCTTGTCTTGTCTTGTCTTGTCTTGTCTTGTCTTGTCTTGTCTTATCTTGTCTTGTCTTATCTTGTCTTGTCTTGTCTTGTCTTGTCTTATCTTGTCTTGTCTTATCTTGTCTTGTCTTATCTTATCTTTCTTATCTTATCTTATCTTGTCTTTATCTTATCTTGTCTTGTCTTATCTTATCTTGTCTTATCTTATCTTGTCTTATCTTATCTTGTCTTGTCTTATCTTATCTTATCTTATCTTATCTTGTCTTGTCTTATCTTATCTTGTCTTATCTTGTCTTATCTTATCTTGTCTTATCTTATCTTATCTTATCTTATCTTATCTGTCTCTGTCTTGTATCTGTCTCTTGTCTTATCTTTCTTGTCTTATCTTGTCTTATCTTATCTTATCTTATCTTGTCTTATCTTATCTTATCTTGTCTTATCTTGTCTTGTCTTATCTTGTCTTGTCTTATCTTATCTTATCTTATCTTATCTTATCTTATCTTATCTTATCTTATCTTATCTTATCTTATCTTATCTTATCTTATCTTATCTTATCTTATCTTATCTTATCTTATCTTATCTTATCTTATCTTATCTTATCTTATCTTATCTTATCTTATCTTATCTTATCTTATCTTATCTTATCTTATCTTATCTTATCTTATCTTATCTTATCTTATCTTATCTTATCTTATCTTATCTTATCTTATCTTATCTTATCTTATCTTATCTTATCTTATCTTATCTTATCTTATCTTATCTTATCTTATCTTATCTTATCTTATCTTATCTTATCTTATCTTATCTTATCTTATCTTATCTTATCTTATCTTATCTTATCTTATCTTATCTTATCTTATCTTATCTTATCTTATCTTATCTTATCTTATCTTATCTTATCTTATCTTATCTTATCTTATCTTATCTTATCTTATCTTATCTTATCTTATCTTATCTTATCTTATCTTATCTTATCTTATCTTATCTTATCTTATCTTATCTTATCTTATCTTATCTTATCTTATCTTATCTTATCTTATCTTATCTTATCTTATCTTATCTTATCTTATCTTATCTTATCTTATCTTATCTTATCTTATCTTATCTTATCTTATCTTATCTTATCTTATCTTATCTTATCTTATCTTATCTTATCTTATCTTATCTTATCTTATCTTATCTTATCTTATCTTATCTTATCTTATCTTATCTTATCTTATCTTATCTTATCTTATCTTATCTTATCTTATCTTATCTTATCTTATCTTATCTTATCTTATCTTATCTTATCTTATCTTATCTTATCTTATCTTATCTTATCTTATCTTATCTTATCTTATCTTATCTTATCTTATCTTATCTTATCTTATCTTATCTTATCTTATCTTATCTTATCTTATCTTATCTTATCTTATCTTATCTTATCTTATCTTATCTTATCTTATCTTATCTTATCTTATCTTATCTTATCTTATCTTATCTTATCTTATCTTATCTTATCTTATCTTATCTTATCTTATCTTATCTTATCTTATCTTATCTTATCTTATCTTATCTTATCTTATCTTATCTTATCTTATCTTATCTCTTGTCTTCTTGCTCTTGTCTTGTCTGCATCTTGTCTGTCTGCTTGTCTTGCATCTTGTCTTGTCTTGCATCTGTCTTGCATCTTGTCTGGTCTGCATCTTGTCTGGTCTGCATCTTGTCTGGTCTGGCATCTGGTCTGGTCTGGCATCTGGTCTGGTCTGGCATCTGGTCTGGTCTGGCATCTGGTCTGGTCTGGCATCTGGTCTGGTCTGGTCTGGTCTGGTCTGGTCTGGCCTTGCCTGGCCTTGCCTTGCCTTGCCTTGCCTTGTCTTGCCTTGTCTTGCCTTGTCTTGCCTGGTGCCTGGTACCTGGTGCCTTGTGCCTTGTGCCTTGTGCCTTGTGCCTTGTGCCTTGTGCCTTGTGCCTTGTGCCTTGTGCCTTGTGCCTTGTGCCTTGTGCCTTGTGCCTTGTGCCTTGTGCCTTGTGCCTTGTGCCTTGTGCCTTGTGCCTTGTGCCTTGTGCCTTGTGCCTTGTGCCTTGTGCCTTGTGCCTTGTGCCTTGTGCCTTGTGCCTTGTGCCTTGTGCCTTGTATTGCATTGCATTGCATTGCATCGCATCTTGTCTTGCATCTTGTCTTGCATCGCATCTTGTCTTGCATCGCATCTTGTCTTTTATCGCATCTTGTCTTGCATCGCATCTTCTCTTGCATTGTATCTTGCCTCTTGCCTTGCGTCTTGTCTTGCGTCTTGTCTATGATAAAAAAATAAAGTGACATGGTAAGTTGTACATATACATGTAGTGCATCTGGTACGTTTGCGAGCTTGGTGTAATGTAACAGAAGTTCGGAGACGTTCGTCAAGCTCAAATAGTCAGAAAAATTTCTGAGACCCCAGATGGGGTTCGAACCTACAACCTTCCAATGATCGGTTGGACGCGTTTCAGAAATTTTTCTGAGTAATTGAGCTTGACGAACGTCTACCGAACGTCTGTTACAAAAAAACAAATATGTTATTTACCGATTTTGGTTGGTCCGTACTGGGAAATATTTGCCAAATATATATATATATATATATATATATATATAGGTAGGTAGGTAGGTAGGTAGGTAGGTAGATATACTTAATATTAAGGACTTATTAACCGAGTGCGAGGTCTGTACGGGAAAGTATTTGCCTGAGGTTTTCGTACAGAGCGACCGACGAAGGAGCGAGGTTTGTGCGATAAAACCGAGGGCAAATATTTACCCGTGCAGACCGAACAAACGAGGTTAATAAGGAATTTATTATATTGCTATTGGTTCACTTTATTTCAGCGTACTGACCGGAGGTCAATATCGTAAAATCCCGACCTCTCAGGAACCAATCACCGTGCGTCGTTTTGCGCACGGACCGGAAATCAAACCCAGCCATATAATAATATATTACCAATATCTATACCAAATTTATAACGTACATGCATATATTAAATGTAATTTCTGTTACTCGGAGTTTCACGTCCACTGGGCGTACACTAATTCGAGTCACTTCCTTACTCCTTAGGTCAAGCTCCATCTTTTCCACCTAGAAAGAACTCCATTCACACGTCAAGTAAGTATAATAGTTTATAGAGTAAAGAACCATTAAACTGACACGAAAGAAACTTATGTTCAAGACAAATTAACACCTTCGTTCACCTTACCGAGGTGGCCTTGGAGCCAGTATAGTGATACTTGGATTCAGGTTAAGATCCATCCAGGTGGTATCTTGAGCTGACCACCCCTCTCGGGATGGCTTGCACCAATCACCAATTTGGAATTGGTGGAAGAATGAATAAACTTACCTTTGTATCTTGAATAATGGGTGCGATGGTGCGTCGTAATCTTTTGTACAAGCCCAACGTTGCGTCTGACTTGAACGAGAGCTACCCATCTCTTTGTGTGTCCTCGGCCACTAATCCTGCACCAATTAGCAACCATACCTTGTTACCTAGTTGTTAACCTTGGTTATTGCATAACCTCATTAAAACCTTTTCTGTCTTCTAAGAAGTGCTACACTTTCAGTTAAAACCTATAGTTGTCTTTCTTTTTTACTTTTACCAAATGATCTCGCAAAATGACTATGGCTTTACCAACACTGGTGCCACTACTTGTGAATTTAATAAGTAATACCGCTCAGTGTTCGACAGTATAAAGCTGGAAGGTAGAGAAAAACATCCTACATCTAACGAAAACCTATAAGAGTGCTTGGCTTGATATAGAACTTGTTTTGTAAATTCTTCAGAATTTTATTGCAAGACTATTTAGTCACATTGTAGAGATAAGTTAAAAACATGATCGAAATCCGTGCCATTTCGAGGCTAATTGCATTGTTGACAACGCCTTTTTTTTCTACTTTGCAGATGCAAAGAAAAAACGAAACTCCTAAATGTTGGACAACAATTGAAAAAAACAGCTGTTTTTACAGTATTTGGGGGAAATATTTCAAGTGGGGAACTTCCAGGTAAAGAAGAATGTTTGCAGTTTTTGGAAGAAAACAAAAACATTATGAAAAACCGTTCCTTGAGTAACGTAAAAGATTACATAAGAAATATTCATGTCAAGTCGGCCAAAAAGATGAAACTACGACCTCGCTGAGGAAGCCCAGGTGTTGTAATAGTTTCAGCGTTGACAAGCGGAATGAAAAATCACGCTGCTCGCACGTCGTCGCTATATTGATTGCTATATATGTAAGGGTTATTGAACCGACCGAGATCAATTAGTTGTGTATAAACCTCGGGCTACGCCCTCGGTTTATAAACAACTAATTGACTAAGTTCGGTTCAATAACTTTCTTATTCGACAACAAAGGATGTTTTGTATTGCCTATTGGGATATTAAGTTGACGTAAATAATTGGCAACAGTGCTGTATATAGAATCATAACACTTTGAACAATGATAATTTTATACCGAATTACCATGAATAGTCCCTTCCTAAGAGTGAAAACAAACAAGAAACGAGCACTGAGGGTTGCAGGCTTTTGGTCGAGATTTTCTCTGTACATAAAGGAATACACGTACATCCCCAAAAATCCCGTAAAACAATTTCAATATTGGTCACGTGAATAAACAAACGAGAGATTGACCAAATGAGATCGTTGTTTTTTGGCGAGTTTTCATTCCGCTCGTCTGCTTGTCGCTGAAACTATTATAATATTATAATATTTAGTTGCCTATGTGGTACACTTATCGTTCATGTAAATATAGTTTTCATATCTAAATTAGCCACTTCAGAAACTGCAGGGACTGGGGACGAATTAGCAGCTCACGTGGACTTATGGGATTGTTTTGGTGGACGCTTTATATTGAACTCGCTACCGATTTTGCCATTTGGCCCTGTTTAAATTTGTAATATTTTCAAAATTAAAGCGCAAGTCCACATGGCAAACGGAGGAATGATGTAGTGAGTTGAAAAGATGACTAGTACAAACGGCGAAATTTGTAGCGAGTCAAAATAGTAAAATATAACTACAGTACCTAGCGAATTTCATATAGTCACTCGACAGGACATACGGACGGAGAAACATGTAGCGAGTTATATATACCAAAGATAAACGAACTAAACGAGAAAATAGTTAAAGTCCAATATGAATTTGCCGTTCTGCATTCGTAGTATTTTAACCTCATTGTTTTAATTGTAAAACAATGAGGTTAAAATACTACGAATGCAGAACGGCAAATTCATATTGGACTTTAACTATTACGAATACAAATTAAATCCGCGAGCCAATTAAAAATATAACAAACTTAACGAGGCCACATGGCAAAATAAGAAGAGTTGAAAACAAAGCGCCCCCCAAAACAGTCCCACAATTCCGTGGGAGATGCTAATAGTTTGCAAGTTTTTTTTACACAGACTTCTATGCAAGTTTCTCGTTTCCTTAACTTCTTTGTTCAAGCAAAGCTCTCCTGCGTATATTATAGGTTCAGTAGTCTAATAATTTATAAGGATAACCTAACTCCTAAACGCTCTAACTGTAATTATAAACCGAAGAATTTTTGCCACTGTGTTTCTTTAGCAATTACACTTCTACTTCTACGTATGTACCCTACCGGCAGAGAAACACTTCATATATTACAAATTATTACAGGCTTTAACCTTCTTTGGAAGCTCGGGAAAACGGCAAAGTTGTTTTTGTTACTATAGGGGCACTGCCACTTGTCATTTTGCCTTCTATGCCTGTCGCGTGAGGGTTATTTTACGTTTTAGAAGACTCGTTTCTTACAGTGTTTTAAACAAAAATTCCGCCGTTACCCACCGTTTGGCGTACCAACGTATAGAGCTTACATATACTCTATAGGGGAGCATGGGTGGCGTGTGCTGTTAGCGCGCTGCCTCTCACCAAAAAGTTAAGCCCGGTTAGATGGGGTTAGTACTTGGATGGGTGACCGCTTGGGAATGACCCCGTTGTCGGGCTTGGACTCATGTGAGTAGAGTTGTAGTTGATCTCTCCTGTGCTTCGAGGGTTTTTCACCGGGTTCTCCGGTTTTCCTCCCTCCATAAAATCAACACCTAACGTCTTAGCTGTGATCCGTGGTCTGAACTGTGTCGTTGGCGGCTGCTTGAAGCGCCTTTGATATGCCTCGACACGGCCACGTTGATCTGCGTCCTTCGGAATTCAGCCAATGGCTGCAAGTAAGGATGATTAGCCACCCAGTCCTTTATCCTTTATTATCCTTTATAACTTAGCTAGACTTAGATTAAGTCCGTCTCTCTAGGAGGTTGGAGGGAAAGGAGAATCCAGCCGAAAATCGAGTGAATAATCAGCCGTTCGAGCGCGCCAAGGCGGTCGAAGTGGCGCGCGTAGCTAACGGCGTTTATTGACTATATCTAGCAGACTTTCACTTAATCCTTTCTAAATTTTTTTTTCGGTAAAAAGCAAACGAATGCAATTGCGTTTTAATTTTTTTATCCAGTGAGTCCGATAACAAATAACTGAAGCCAATTTAGATTAAATTAACAAAATTAACGCCAAAAGTGTGTTTTTATTAATCGACATGTGACTAAAATGCACGTCCAAGTAACTTACGAATATTACGCTATTTTGGTTCTGTGTAAGTACAAAGTCCCCACAATGTTTACATTGTTTAGGTCCCCATTACGGTGGCCCAGAGGTGCAATACACAAACGCAAATTCAAATACACAAACGCAAAACCAAATACACAAACGCAAATTCAAATACACAAACGCAAATTCAAATACACAAACGCAAATTCAAATACAGAAACGCAAAACCAAATACACAAACACAAAACCAGATACACAAACGCAAATTCAAATACACAAACGCAAATTCAAATACACAAACGCAAAAGCCAATACACAAACGCAAAACCAAATACACAAACGCAAAACTGAATACACAAACGCAAAACCAAATACACAAACGCAAAACTGAATACACAAACACAAAACCAAATACACAAACGCAAAACCCAATACACAAACGCAAAAGTGCTGACCACGAAAACACGGGCTCTGACAGTCTGAGTTCGGCACTTCGGCCATGTGGAAAACAAGAAGGAATAGATAAGGTAAGTCAAGTTTTATGCTTTTTTTACCACTACAATCGTGTCATCTTGGCTTTGCATATTCATGAGGGTATTATATTCAAATAAGATATTATTGTTTTAGATGTTTTGTCCTATATGTGGTCGTTCTCGGATTGAAAATGCTAATTTTTGTGAACATTGTGGAGCAGGTTGTCGTGGCCGTAGGTCTGAATCCAAATCGAATACGTCCTCAAATGGTCAGCCGAGTGAGCCGACCTCTGGCTCTGGGCCTTCAAATCTTAATGGTAACCAACCACCAACTTTTAAAGAATATCTGGAAAGGAAGTGTGGTGCTGAAGATGTGTCATTTGCAAGTATACGAAAAAGGAAAGTTGATGATCGTTTCGTTCAAACAAAGAAAGGGAAAAAGGATGAGACTGTAAAGGTACATGTTTTGCCAAAAATTCCTTTGTAACTTGAATGAGCGGTATTTAACGTGTGAAAACAATCTAATTTTGAATTTTAGGATGTGATTATAATTACATGTATTGAACAAATCTATTGTTAACCATAGATTAACATTGGAGTTGTGGAATTGGAAGGAAAACACCTAAAAATAAAAAGAGGATCACTTCTTCCAATTGAAGTGAAGAAAGCAGATTCTCATGTCATTGTAAAGAAAGCTGGAATAGATAAACAGCTTGCACACAACAAGCAACTTCGTGATGATGAAAATGAAAATAGTGAGTGGATTCTGTTATATCCAGATTTGGACATGGTTTTGCATTTACCAGGAACCAAAGAATCTTTTACAGTTGAAAAGTACAAGGATGCACTTGGGAGGCCATACAGCCGAGTAAATTTTTACATCTGTAAAATGATGGATTATGAAAGTAAGAACTAAACAATGTATTTTTTCCATCAAATTTGAATGTTTAGGTGTGACTGATTTATTGTACAATTTTGGTTAACTCATCCACCCCTAGTCATAATTAGTCTCCTCCACCTTGAAGTCTACTTATGTAAATGGCCTTTTGGTTATAATTAAGCCCTTCCAGTTGCAAGCCTACTTCATGTTTATGCTGCTTGTGACCTCATAATGCATAAGTTAAAAATGTTTTACCTTATTATAATCAGATTAACCCTACCTGGGCCAGGCCACCAGGGGAGGGGGAATCTGCCCTCTTACTTTTGATAACTTCTCATTGGTTAAAGATAATAACACAAAGTTTGGTGACTTTTCATCAGATTTTATACTCAACTTTTGATACCATGCTCTTGACCATACCAATCAATGTGTTGCCATGGCAACTCCACATTGAAATGTCCTTTTCTTACATTTTTTTAAAGAGCAAAATAACTGGATAACAAGCTTTGAAATCCTATAAAGTCATCTTTTTATGTCCTTGAACTTTACATCTGTTTCTGTCTGTTTTGGCAGTTGGCTATTAATTTTTGTTTTCCCTGCCACAATGTATTTTGGGTATTTTCTTGTATTATTAATTAAGATAGTGCCATATTAAGCATGTTTTAAGTAGCCACAGTTGGGTTTTTTTGTAGTCAGTTTGATTAAATAGTATTGGGTAAACAACTCTGTAAAATTCTATTTCACAAATGTAAGAAACAAATAGATATACATATTTTTGTAGTTGCTATGCTAACAAAGATTTTGTTATTTTTAATTTTTAGCTGTTTATTATAACTAAATTACAGAAAACAATCTCTCAGCACAAATTTAAATTATTTGTGCTTAGGTACAACTACAATTTAAAATTTTGTTGGTTGTAATGACTTTGTAATGTTTAGAGCAAGGCATTCTGGGAAATAGAAGATGGTGGTCTCTAAGTAATCACATGTTTTTACTATTCTTACTTTATATAGTAAGGTTTGAGTACTGCCAAAACTATTGAACGTAGATTTCTAACGTTTCGAGCAAATTCCCTTCATCAGAGAGAAACGTGTATAATGTATAATAACTATACATACATGTAGCTGTTTTGTATGACAATAATCACTAAAATATACAAGTATAAAAGACTAATATTAATACTTTATGTTCAGAGAAACATTCTACTTTCAATAATTGCTTTTTTTAGTTGGAAATGATTTAATAGATGAGATTGTTGAAGAACCATTGGATGTGAAAGAACCACTACATTTCGCAGAACCAGCATTTGTTCAAACACCAATAGAAGATCCACTACCAGTGGAATGCAAAACAGAAGCACTACCAGTGGAAAGATTTGCACATGCAACATTACAAACATCTCCAGACATCCAGATCCTTGATCTCGTTGAGTCTGAATTACAACCTCCTTTGCAACTTAGTATTGCTGAAGGTCTGTTCATATTGTTTAATTATTTATAACCCTGTAATTTTTTTATTTTTTTTTATTTGTATACTGACATACGTTTTTTGATCTGATATATAAGAATTTTGTTTTATTGTACTTGTATAATATGCAAAAATGCAAACTTGCTCAAATTCTTGGAGTACCTAATCACCAGTATACTAATACAATGTTGGCATAGATTGTGATCGGTTTTTGATTTAGGTATTTATATAAACGTATCCAAATAGTGAAATAAAAGTAGCGTGCTGCGTGAGCAGTGTTGAAACAACAATTGAAATATAGTAAGGTCAGATATACTGCCGAAACAAAGAACGTAGGAGTCTAACGTTTCACGCGAAGGCCCTTCGTCAGAGAGAAACGTAAAGAGTGTAAACAAACGAGCTTATATCCTTATATGAGCTCGTTGTTTGTTTACACTCTCTACGCTTCTCTCTGACGAAGGGCCTTCGCTCGAAACGTTAGACTCCTACGTTCTTTGTTTCGGTAGTATATCTAACCTTACAATATTTCGATTGTTATAATGTATCTATGTTGTTCGACAATTAGAAAACTTTTCTTTTCTTTAGTTGATACTATCGGGTGTACTTTACAAGAAGATAATGAACCTGAAGCAGGAATGCTAACCCAAACAGAAGCAGGTCAACACGAGCTTATATTTGAATGCGTTAATCTACTCATCCATCGCTCAACTCTTTTAAAAGATTTGATCAACGCCTTTTCCGACCCCAATATTCTTATTTCGTCATTATTTATTAAAGTCGTAGACAGTAACGGTAATGAAGAAGAAGGTGAAGGAAGAGGGGTTTTGAGGGACGTTTTGACCGAATTCTGGGTTTTATTTCTACAATCGTTGGCAATTGGAGCATCATCAAAGGTTCCTGTAATTCGTCATGACTACCAGGAACGCGAGTGGAAAGCCATCGGAAGAGTTTTGCTCTATGGATATTGCAAAGAAGGGATCTTTCCTCTTGCTCTGTCACCTACGTTTATCTCTAGCTGTATTTTGGGTGACGGTAGCATTTCAGAAGAATTTCTGTTGAAAAGTTTCAAAATGTATGTTTCAGCAGATGAGAAGGAAACGATGGATTGCTGTTTGCAAAATCGAGACAACCTGCCTGATAACTCTGACTTGATGGAATTACTGAGTAGCTACAGATGCTATCGAATTCCTAACGAAGAGAACATTCAGAGTATCTTTTGTCAATTGGCGCACCAAGAGCTAATCCAGAGGCCTCGCTATGTATCCGATTGTTGGAGTCCGATTCTACAATCCCTCAAAGCGTATGATCATTTTCAGAGTGCAGAAAATCTATATGCCTTTTACGAAGAAAAGAAACCAACGCCTAAGAAAGTTGTCAAAATACTACATGCTTCCCCCATCAATGATGCGGAGAGAAACATCTTTGAGCACTTGAAGCGGTTTGTGAAATCGCTTGAAGGAAATGTCTTAGCATTTCTCCAGTTTACGACCGGTGCAAGTGTTCTTCTTCAAGGAACGCAGATCGAAGTTTCTTTTACTCAGCTGGATGGTTTGTCACGTCGACCAATTGCTCATACTTGTGGTCCGTTGCTTGAGATTCCCAGTACTTACCAGTGCTACAATGAACTAGTAGAAGAATTCTCCGCTATTCTTCAAGAAAAAAGCGCTTGGTCATTCAATATCATTTGATTTTGCTGTATGTAATACATGTAGACCATTGCTACATGACGTTTCGACAATGTACATGTATCCTAGACGTTCTGTTTTACTTTCAGTTTTAATTTCTGTTTTACTTTCTGTTTTACGTGCTAGTTTTCGTTAACTTTTTTAGATTGACATAAGACTTGCTATTGTAACAAAAAAGTTAATAGGGTTTAAGCAATAACTATGCTGTTTGTGTCCTCAAACCTTTTACGCGAGTCATATTGGCTGTTCGCACGCGTGGCTCACTTAAGAATCACACTCCAGCGATTTACAGGATCAGATTAGCAGGCTGATGCAATACCTGTGCCCGGGCCCCGCGTTCAGTTTCCACCGCTCATGAGTGGTTCTGTCGAGCCTTTCTCCTACGACCTTGTATGTGCTTTTAGCACAAGATGATTGCCGAACTTACTGGCTCGCCACCTTAGCTGGAATGATTGCCGGCCCGAGATACCCACCGGGGATTGCATCCTTCCAAACTAAGTACTTTAAAAGCTAATAAAAGTATAAAACATGCGGTTATGCCTGACTGCAATTATGTAACCATTGACCGCAGCGTATTCTTGGTTTTCATCTGACGTCACGGCGGCATATATTGAATTGGTGCACAGAAACAATGAAATGGCGGCCATATTGGTGCACAATCTTTATCCTATGTGAATTTAACTCTATTCTTATTCAAATATTTCGTATTATTTCACCACCCCAACGGGGCCACCGATCACGTAAGTGAAAACGATCCATTGTATCATATGCTTGGTGGCTACAACACGACGCTGTTTTAATATATACTCAGGGCTTATATTGGGAATTTCGTAAAACATCAGGAAACTAATCAGGATTTTCGTCCCACTTGAGGCAGCACTTCACTTGCGATAGTAATTTCTAGTACTAGTAATTACATGCATGTTTCTGAGGGCAATTTGGGATAAATAGCCCAAGTTCGTTTTCAAAAACGTTGCTCGAACGAAGTGAGAGCAATTCTAATGTTTTTTAAAACTAACGAGGGCTATTTATCCCCAAAATTGCACGAAAAAAAACGTAATTCTTAATTAATTATGTCACATGAAATTTTTGTTTCCTACATTCAGCCATTTTGAAGCTTCCCGCCAAAAAGTGGTCCGGGACGAGGGCAATTTCCAAATAATTACTCTGTGAGGTGAAACCCCTGGCAATTTCATGTAACATGTAATTATTAAATGAACTTACGAATGTTAATATAATAACTACATGAAATTAACTGGTCATAGTGGTGAATTCAACCAAACATCAACTGGTAAAGACTCTTCCTCGAGTTTTTCAAAATAACAAATTAGCAATGTTTTTCATACTACTATGCACAACAGAGGCGTAGGAAAATGTTTTGGGTTAGGGAGCCCGCTGAAAATCGTCATGTTTCTTTGAGCCCCCATTTCGGAATTTCAGGGGGGCTGCAGGCCCCATATCCCCGTGCTTCCTAACGCCGGTGCGCAATTCCATGCACGTGCGCCGCTGCAGTTTGCGTTCACAGCACTAATTTTTGTCCTGATATTACTCTTTCTATATAGAGTCTCTTCTTAAATAGTTTCTTAGCTACCGAAATCTTTCAGCTTTCATAGTTATTCGGGCAACACTATCCTTAGTACCCTAAAATTATTCATGCAATAGTTTATATGAAAACTCATGAACAAAAATACTATTTTACAGTTCACTCGCAGGCCAGATAGTCTTCTTTCGCGAGCAACAATTGCCCTGAGAACTGGAGTTTGTCCAACAAAGTAATAAATAACCTATATATATGGCCATGTGGAAGGGTTTAAGTATAAAAACGTTTTTACTAAACGCTTTTTAACATTCTTATATACAGGTATAAGTCTTTTTACAAACATGTAACAGTTCAACTTACAGTAAAAACCCGCTAACAAGACTTTACTGTATTAATATTGGACCCGGTAAACTATCAAAACTAGAACAATCCGTTAAAATCACTCGGCTATTTCAGTCAATCGTTGAAACATCTCCAGGCTTTCTCTCCAATTCTGAGGCTCTTGTAACCCTAGCATACCAGAACTGTAAGCAAAGTATTCTTGATAAATATTGTGGGATTCATCTTCAGCTGGTACAGTAACGTGACGCTCAATCTCTTGCAAATCTGCTTCTACATATGGCTTTTTATGATCTATAGCTCCCACAGATTCAGGCAAAAAGAAAAGCTGATTTGGAATACCATGAGCGGTGTAATAGCGTGATTTTCTGACATAATGGTCATTCCACGATTCTCTACTTTCATCTACGCCTCTCTTTAAGACACCAATAAAGCAAAACCAAAGACACTCCAGATGGAGTTTATTACTGGTGTCGAGTACCCCCTTGGCGACAAGATCTTTAAAAAAATTTATCCACCATGATGACCATGAACGACGGAGCATAGCCCACCATGCTTCGATTCGTTGGTTGCTATGAGACGAGCCGTAACGATGAGCTTTCACTCCTGATAACGAATCTAGGTGATCGCGGCGCAAAAAACTTTGGGCAGCAGCCATTATCCCGTTCTCCGTCCCTTTGTCTGTTCTGAATATTGTAGGACAGCTTTGTTGTCGTTTTATGCAATCGAGGAAAAGCTTTCCAACAACATGAGGGTTGTTGTTGGTTCTGGTAACTACAAGCCACATGATACGCCTACTAAAACCATCAATGCACCCATGTATGGGAAAACCGAATGGTTTTAGTTTATCATACCCGTCAGCATGCCAGCAGTAATTTGGGCCAGGGTTTAGGTATCTTCTTCTTTGAAGTCGATGGGCTCTCCTTAATCTCGACCCCTCGGGATTGAGTTCACTAAGAATAGTTTGAACTAATAAACGAGGAGTGCGTATACCATACTTGGTCTGTATCCTTCTCCACATTGCTCGGTAACCTAGAAGTTGACCACTGCCATCAAGTTCTCGTTGAATACATTCTCTTACCTGTTCACGATTAGCAGCGTTTCCTCTTCGGTTCAGTCCATATTCTTTCAGTTTATTAATAAGAGTTCTCTTAGATATTTGTATATCATGAAATTTATCCAAAAAGTTTAAAATGGTTTTATACTGGTAATTTTTTTCAAAATAATATCTAATCGTTTCTTCCATGATTCTCTGCCAGACAGTGACCTTTTGAGACGAGTATTGTTTATATTGTATGTAAATTGCATGAACTGATATTTGGTTTTGCGTTTGTGTATTTGGTTTTGCGTTTGTGTATCTGGTTTTGCGTTTGTGTATTTGGTTTTCCGTTTGTGTATTTGGTTTTGCGTTTGTGTATTCAGTTTTGCGTTTGTGTATTCTGTTTTGCGTTTGTGTATTGGGTTTTGCGTTCGTGTATGAGTTTTGCGTTTGTGTATTTGAATTTGCGTTTATATATTTGGTTTTGCGTTTGTGTATTTGAATTTGCGTTTGTGTATTCAGTTTTGCGTTTGTGTATTTGGTTTTGCGTTTGTGTATTTGGTTTTGCGTATTTGGTTTTGCGTTTGTGTATTGGGTTTTGCGTTTGTGTATTTGAATTTGCGTTTGTGTATTTGAATTTGCGTTTGTGTATTTTGTTTTGCGTTTGTGTATTGCACCTCTGGGCCACCGTACCCCATAACTCGGTATGCAGCTTTTTTTGTACACAGGTCCCCATAAGGTAGTGTAAAATTCAGGTCCCCACAAGGATTTCCCCGTACGTACGTACGTACGTACGAGGATTTCCCCAAGGATTTCCCCGTACGTACGTATGTAGGTATGTATGTAGGTAGGTATGTATGTAGGTATGTAGGTAGGTAGGTAGGTATGTATGTATGTATGTCTGTGTGTGTGTGTGTGTGTGTGTGTGTGTGTGTGTGTGTGGGTGTGGGTGTGGGTGTGGGTGTGGGTGTGGGTGTGTGTGTGTGTGTGTGTGTGTGTGTGTGTGTGTGTGTGTGTGTGTGTGTGTGTGTGTGTATGTATGTATGTATGTATGTATGTATAGGTCGTGGGTTCAATTCCTGCCGGAAGGCCTGTGTAGTTGTATTTTTCGCAACTGGTCCCGGTTCGGTCTTAAAATGTATATATTCTACACTCGAATTTTCCTTCACCCAAATCCTTAGAACATGCTATGTATCGAGTGAAATGCCCAATATTACTTACAATATGCATATATTGTTTTAGGACAAAAATGCTGGTCGTGCGAGCTGTTGGTCAAAGCCAGGTGGCCAACAACGCCAGTCCCCAAAGTACAGAGGACCTAAATACACTAACATTCATGTGAATAATTTAATTATTCACATGAATGTTACAGTGTATTTAATTTAATTATGTTTAAAATTTATATTATATTTAACGTTAATAATTTTATGTTTCTTATATCTATTTATTTGTTTAATTTTTGCTTTTTGATTTAATTCGAAATTATATATATTATTAATATTAATATATTATATATGTATTATATTGTATTGTATTGTATATATAGACCACAAATAAAAAATATTACATGTATTTAAACAATTTGTGGTTATGTTTTCTCGTCAAAGTGGGGTTCACAAAGCGGGCCTCACAATGCGAGAGTACTATTTTCTAAAGAGTGGGCCCTAAGTCTGGTTCGTGAGTAAATACTGTAAATCTGTATAAAACTCAAAAAATTGTTTTTGGAAATAATACCCAAAACGTGCTGAGATCTAGGGTAGGTGTTTGGATATGTTATAATCGAAAATATGGAAAGTGTGGTCAGCACCTACTTACAGTCCTAGGAAGGCCTCTGATTGGTTTACCTAACGGTAACCCAACACCTTCCTGTAACTCTAATCAGTAAGGAGCATGGAAACGAATTGATAATCGACAATGTGATTTGTTACTTATAACCAATTAGAAAACGTCTTCATATTAGATAGGTCTTTACTGGGCTGGGGGGGGGTGAGGGGGTGAGGGGATAGGTTATAATAATTTTTGGGAATTTAAGTTTAGGGTGGGTGTTGAGAAAAAAATGGGAGGGGGCGAGGTAGGATATAGTAAATTTTCAGGAATTGATTGATACTCAAAAACCCCAATAGTTTTATGGTACAATTTATTTTGGTTGTGGACCAATTCGTCAAAATGGGTGCGGCCACGGGAAAGGCACAATCACGCATATAGGACAATAAAAAATTTTCTGACTATAACATTAGAAAACTGAATTGATAGCTCTAAGCTGATAGCCTGCATGCAGACAACTATGCTATATTAAGCGCCAAGCTGTATATAACTATTGAATAGACAAATGGTACTTCACGTCTTGTTGTCATGACTGATCTAATTATTCCTTTGTAGTACTATTTATTTTATCCTTAAATGTTTTAATGTTTTATATATAAAGTTTCTTTTTTTATATTAAATGGCATGTGGAATTTTGGTATGGGGACCCTAATATTCTAGATTTTTGCCAGGTATGAACAAGAGGGGGTTGCATTAATGTATTTCTAGTTGGGGATTTTAATGTCAATTGGATGGTTCATGTTGAACGACAACCACTTTACAATGTTATGCAGTTATGGTAAGAGACAATAGCTACAGGCAGTTAGTATCTAGTTTTACAACTGATAATCAAACACTAATTGATCACATATTTACAAATATATCCCATCAACAAATTAATTCAGGTATTTTAGAAACTTACTTCAGTGACCACAAAGCAATCTGGGGTTCGTACAAGAATAGACTATAGTCAAAATATTCACTCTGTCTCATAACAGAAAAACTACTTTATTAACTTTGCTATTGACACTATAACCTTTCAACAACATAATACACTGTAGATATAAACAAATGTTCAAGACCTATTTAAATTTACAATTTCATTCCGACTCAGTAACTAATGCGGTATAACCTCCACATAAAATAATGCAAATTACATCAATTTAAACATTTGTTTTCAAAAATTGGTAATTCGAGACCAATTAAGGTCGACCCAAATTATCGTATTCGACATATGATTCATACGTCAAATTTAATGTGGTCGAATATAATTTAAAATGATCATTTCTATAACAACATGGCGAAAGCAAAGGAGTCCAACTCGAAAGTTGACCAAAAGCAAATTAATATTTACAATGTTATTATATTCAACAGTCAAAACGACGGCGAAAAATGATGACACATACTTTACAATACATGGTAATAAGATCTGCTTTTATTAATTATAGCAGGCAGAAATGCAACCACAAGCATCCATCGCTCTTGTCGTCAAATAATTCGAAATCCTTGATGGTGGGACATAGTGTGGAACACTTATTCAGAAGCCCGATTCAAGAAAACCTTTCTTGAACTGCAAGTTTCCTCCTCACGAAATCAACGTTTGCGCATGTCATTTACGTGTATCGGAAATTATTATACATTAAAATAATTTATGCATTACATTCGACACATGGAAAGTTCGACGTTTGAATCGAAGTCGCATCAAGGTCGTTTTATTCGACCTAAGCAGTCGAATTTAATTCGCATGTCGCATTTAATCAAAACGGTCGAATATAATTGATTCAGACGTCGAACTTGTCATGCACTTAATTAACGAATTGTATTCGACGCATGAAAAATTCGACGTTTGAAACGGGCCTTAGTCAGTTATCACCCCCATCTTACCATCTAAGCCCATGCAGAGAACTGCAGGTATGTGCTGCTAGTCATTAGAGAGCTTAAGCAACAGACGTTTTACAGCCACGGACGGCGTTGTAATTCAATAGCATTTTTCATTCAAAACAATGATAATGCGCAATTTAAAATTCCAAGAGCAAAGTGAACGCCGCCGTCGTTCTACACAAGACGTCATTGAGAGCATTTTCACGTTCTTGAGACGACAGGAACTTCTAGAACGTTGAAGCCAGTCATCGTTGTTTTACTACAATGAGATATACTTTTAAAGTAGACTGAAACTTGCATTTTAAGGGGGATCATTTCATTACATTACAATATAAAATAAAGGAATAAAGATGAAATTTAAGCTTATAAGCTAACAGTTTAGATATGTGATTATTGCTAGCCTTTGTTTTGGGTAAAAAAGTCTTTTCAAAGAATACACGGTTCAGTAGTTCTGTATTGTACTCCTGTTCTTCCGGTCTCCGTCCGTGTCTCAAAAACGCCTAATATGCTTAAGCTCTCTATTGTCTGGATTTTGATTTATCTATTTTATGTATTTATTGTGTTTTTGTTCTATTTTTAGGAAATGACTAACGACATAACCAGTAATTTAATGAGAAAAAAGGTTGATCACTAGCAAGAAAACACAAACAGAAAAGTTCAATGATATACTCTATCCTGCTTGTCAACAGACTCAGTATGTACTTTGTTGAAAGATTGCATACTCCTGTTTAGTGACAGCATTAATACAACAAAGCAAATTGTACATTGTTACATGTAATGTAATGTAATGTAATGTAAAGTCTTTATTGAGATAAAAATAGAATAGTTACATCAGACGTGTAACTTTACAAGTAATGTGAGCACGATATAAAGAAAAAAAAACCAACAAAACAAAACAAAAACAAACAAACAAACAAACAAACAAACAAACAAACAAACAAACAAACAAACAAACAAACAAACAAACAAACAAACAAACAAACAAACAAACAAACAAACAAACAAACAAACAAACAAACAAACAAACAAACAAACAAACAAACAAACAAACAAACAAACAAACAAACAAACAAACAAACAAACAAACAAACAAACAAACAAACAAACAAACAAACAAACAAACAAACAAACAAACAAACAAACAAACAAACAAACAAACAAACAAACAAACAAACAAACAAACAAACAAACAAACAAACAAACAAACAAACAAACAAAAACTTATACTAGCTATAGTTAAAAGTTCAATTAGGGTTCTATATAAATTGCAGATACATTTTACCGGCAGCCATGACAGGCGCTCACTCCAAGATTCAGTGTATATAACTTTACATTGGAGATGAACCACAGTGGAACTTTACATTGGAGATCTTCTTACTTATTGGAGATCTTCGTACTTAACCTTGTGGAAAGATTACACAGCATGGTCTATCAACTTCTGTACCTCAATACAAGAAAGCAAGTTTGACAGTTAGGAACCACAGTGTAACTTTACATTGGAGATTTTCGTATTTTGCTTTGTGGAAAGATTACACACCATGGTTTATCAACTTCTGTATATCAATACAAGAACACAAGTTCAACAGTTAAGAACCACAGTAACTTTACATTGGAGATCTTCATAATTTACTTTGTGGAGTGTTGATACATTGCTATTTGGAATTTTGGATACCTTCCTCCCTTCCAGGGCCAACTACAGTTCCCCAAGACAGTTTGTTTACAGGCTACAATATTTCAAAACTAAAAATACCCTTTTTCCAAAAATGTAATTTACTACAAAAAAACAATTACAAACTTTTTTAATTAAAATGTATTTGCAAACAAAACAAAACAAAACAAAACAAAACAAAACAAAACAAAACAAAACAAAACAAAGAACTAGAAACAATGATAGAAACTGATTTTTAATCGCGAGAGTTAATTACACAATAGTGAGTGAACTACTGTAGTACTGTAATGTTTCTTAACATTGTCTTTCATTTCAAAGAACCTTTAAAATGTAATTAGATTTAGCATTTATCTTTAATCTAATATCCTCAAAACTTAACAAAGCTGACACAATTTCATCATTTTTAACATTTTTTGGCAACCCCTTTTTTGCCAAAAAACTTTCCATCACATTTGTTAATGCTGAAAACCAGACATCCTCACCATCAATTTCAGCACAAACACGTGCAGACATTGCCTGCTTACAGAACTTCACTTTTTGTGATACACCGCAACTCTCGCATTTAAAAATAGAAGCGCCATATTCTGCGAAAGGCATACGCTTATTACAGGTTTTCACTTGGCATATAAGAAATGTGTTGACCTTATCGACCAACTTGAATTCCCCAACAACAATTTCCTTTTCACTCTCCAACAACAAATCTGGACCTTTGACTTCACAGAGCATTAGTGAACTTTCACTAACAGTTTTTTCGCGGGTAGTGCCCAGTAATGTGTTTCCAGAAAACTTTTTCACACTAACACTGTTTATCTTGTAGCTCCCCCCACTTTGGCATTCATTTAACAGTTGCTCCCAGATATGGATTGTTACTGAACCAGAATCATCTTCGATGATGCAGTCTTCCTTGACTTGTTAAAACACCTTCTATATTCACCTTTTGATTACTTGACAAACTACCGACTTCTTTTAACTTAATGTTAATTGATGTATATATGTTACACTCATCAGTCTCTTTTGTCTCTTTTCTTTGAAATTCAACGTCGTTGGTATTTGCATCTATTATTGGGGTGGTATCATTAATAAATAATTGATCATCTTTCCCATTAATATTTACAAGTTTCACTGGAGTGCCTGTTGTTTGATAATGGCTTACTTTGGAATGAGATTGCTTGTCAAATCCAACTGTGCGGGTAAACTTGATTGGGGATGTTTGAAGTTGAAAATAATAATAATCTTTTCCACTTCGCCCTTTCAGTAGTATAGGACTTGGGGGTGCCGGCACACTTTTTTTTATTTTGCCAAAAACAGCCTCAAAAAGTTGGGATTCAACGGGGAAGGGTGTTTGAAGGGGTATACTTTTTCAAAGTATAAGCGGCCGGAAAATGGATTTTAAAAAATATGGAAAATTAACTGTTCCATTAACATACCTCATAAGAGCTTGAATTTGATGGATACTCTGATAAATTGGAAATAGTATAGGACTTGGAGGTTAGGGCAGGTGCATCCATATGTAAATAACTCCATTAACTGTTTAACCGTGTGCAGGTGGCAAGGGGGACGGCCAATCATCTTTTAACCCATAAATTAAAGTTTTGGTTTTGGTTTCTTGTACGCATGTGCAGTCCCACGCGTCAGACTGCACATGCGTACAAACCTCCGAGTTGTTTACTGTAGACTAATTGTCGGTTTTAATTAAATATTCTTATGTCCATACGCATAAGAATTAATCGCATCTTCCAGCAGGTATCTCTTATCATCAAAGCATGAGTGATATTTTATTAATTTCATAACTACCCAGTTTATGTTTGACACTTCGGATGGTTTTCATTTTTTGAAACATTTGTTTTTTACCAAATAGTGTGTCTTTGTAGTTCTCATGTTTGATTTGTTTCTTAGTAACACTCTTTTTAATCCCCTTCGCGGTTTTACCACCTGTTCCGTTGTCTTTTAAATATGAATACATTTTACTTCTAAGACCAACGAATTCGGTTATGGGAACGCCAGCCGCTTCGTCCTTCATCTTCCCAATGACTTTTTTGTTCGACTTGTTGTAGTACGGCGAGCTTTCTGGATAGTCCGAGTTGCCAAAAATGTCTTTATCAACCCAAAAGTCTTTGTAAACGTCTTCTGTTTCAATCTCATATGTTAAACTGTCCGTATCTGTGAACAATAACTTAACATTATTTCCATATTTCCTTAACACATAGTTGTAATGGCAATCATACATCAGGGTTTTCGACAGATCCAGAATACACATACCAACGTACGCCGGTCGGTTCAGTGTCAGGACTTCTTTGATTTTGTGAATGGCAACCAGGTTTTCGTTGAATATTTTGGCGGACACGAAGGTTGGTTTTGAAACCAGCTTTAACAGCTTTCCTTCACTGGTGACCAACCGGACGTCCACACGCTTTCTCAAGTTTTCCATCGTCTTACCGAAGACGCTGTTATTCATCAGCTTGAAGAAGTCCTTTTCGAAGGCGTTCCTGGCGGCAGTTCTCTTCCCTGTGTTGAAGTCGATGTACTGCTTCAGCCAGGGGGACTGATTGAACAACAGAACCTGGTGAACTCTTTCACCTTCATCCCAAGCTTGACGTACAGCTGTAAGTAGTATTATAGGGGCCGATCGACCCGTATTTTTAAGTTGCCGCAAGTTGCCGCAGGGCGGCGTTCTCATTAGTATTCAGTCCCATGTGGCTACGGAAGTAATTAGTGTTCAGTGTGATGCACGGTGTGATGCACGGTATGATGTACGGGGGTAATTAATGCACATAGAGTGGGTGATATAAACTCAGTGTTACCGTACAGTCATTTACTTTCATACAGTGTTTCACTCGTGGTTTCTGGAGTTCTCTTGTTTTATCGCGTGTTTGGATTTATTTTCGACGTCTAATCGTGATTTAGGAAGTGGTAAGGTATGTTTGTGATTAGTTATAACTTTAATTGATGCATGTGTTGTATTGTTTAAAAAAAATTGTACAATTTGAATAATCTGAAGTTAATACGTCTTCTTTCTTTGACAGCAATTGGACGAATCTATATACTCGTTTGAGACTATAGAGAAGGATTGGAACGTTTGTTGAAAGCCGTTTAGAACTGAGACATGAATACTCGACGATCTAGAAACCGTAAATGTGAAGCCTGGGGAAATAAAGTACATGTTGACGAAGTGTCCGTTGTCGAATACCAAAAGCTGTTTCCATTGATAGAGACCATATACACAGACGCCGTCGCCACTGAAATCGAGAAATTATGCGAAGAAAACTGTTGTGGTTGTAAGATTGATCACCCCAGTCAGCGCCAGCATGATTGCCTCATGATGACCGAGGAAGAAAGATGGGAATTGTACTGCAAAGATGCCATTGCATTTGTAAACGATAAACGACTGATTTGGGACGAGTTTATTGAAGCAACAAGAGTACTAAAGATCAGGTGTCATAAAGACGCTCTTGAACGTTTAAGACATTTAGAAAACACGTCAGAGTCCATATTGTATGCACTGTGGCAATTTTATAGTAATGCGGAGAATCCAGAAATGAAATGTATTCTAGGATATCTTTCTTATTGGAGAGAAAGTAATAAATGATTTTCTTGTATAAATGTTGTGTTTTGTCTTAAATAAGGCTAATAATTGTAGATTTCAAAGCAAATCCTCGTTTATAAGCGAAGAAATCGTAGGAAGATAGAATGAGCTGGAATCACTTCGAGAAGTCATGAAAAGAACGATTTTAGATGTTGAAATATAAAGGCAAAGCGATTTATTACTTTGAAAGCGTTGCTACGCTTTCTGTTACTAAGTGTGATCTTTGCATATTTATCCTCAGTGCACGTGCGGAACACAAAAGGGAAAGCTCGTTAAAGTTACTAATGACCTAGATATAGCCGGATTTGCATATACTGTAGAATATGTAATTATTTATGGGGTGATCATGAGTTTTTGGGGGATAATAAGGGGCATGAAGAGGTATTAATGCTTGGGCAAGTCTAGGCGAGAAAGTCATTAGCGTTGGTGTTGCCATAGAGAATGTGTAACATCGCGTTGCTTTATTTGATTGCTGCTTGTTGTTGAACGAAGGTCGTAGAAATGAAGGGTTTACATGAAAAAATTTTTTTCAATGTTTGAGGTTATTTACAATGAAACGTTGTGGGAAGAATTGACCAAGATACACCCGAAACAATCCGAAGCAACCTCAAATATCCTTTAGTATCCCTATACGCACTCCAAAATCCCTCTTGGTCTCCCAAAGCACCCTCTTAAACCCCATCTGGAGGATTCATAATTATTAGCTAAATTGAATTTTTAATGAGCGTTGGCTTTGTCGCCCTTAGTCCCCCTTTCAGATGCTCTAACTCTAATGTCGTTAATATTCATAGCTTAGCCCTCTAATTAAGCAAATGTTTGACAAACGGTGTCTTTCCCGTGTGGGGTTTCTGGAGTATACACTTCCTATTTTAAATCTTTAGGCATTATGAGAATATTTCGTTTGTATTCTTTCAATGATTTGGTGGCTCTTAAAGAATATTTACATTTACTGGATCTCTCACAGCACACACAACACCTAAATACGTTAGATTCTCAAGGACTTATGTGTCCCGGAAGGACTTTTATTTGATAATTAGTCCCGTTTGAATAATACAACATGTACCCTCTCTGATCCCCCAGGAGCCTATGGTACTCCATGATCCAATTGTGTATAAACCGCAAATATGGAACTTTAAATGTAAGTGCGAGGGTGGCCGAATGGTTAAGGCGCTGGGTTTAAAGTCCCAGAAGACGTGGGTTCGAATCCCACACCTGGCAATGATTTTTCTTCAAAACAAGACAACTGGTAGTTGTAATAAAACATATAATTTTCCTATTTACAAGCACGCAAAAGTTAATATTATTTACAAACACGTGAAAAAGTGCAGTAATGAATTGGAAAACACGAACTATATTTACAAACACACAAAGTTAAAGTCTCCTTTTTGCTACCGGTTCTTTCTGTTTCTAGTCGCCAACCACTCTCCGAAAGCCATTACTTCCGCTTTTGCACAGTGATGGTATGCATTTGGTGTTATGTGATTGCCACATGTTTCCAACCAAATCATGTCATCAAAAAGAAATGAAGCTTTAGGGCAACCATAGTTTTCCAATTTTAGTGATGGAATATCCAGTCTTTTCAGAAGATCTCTTTCAAAGTGACCGCCTTTAAATGCCAACATGGACTGTTCGTTTATCTTTATGTCGGTATAGAGGGTTGCCACAATGCGATCAAGATCGCTCGTCGGGAAGGTTTTCGTACCCCAAGGCACCCCGAAGGGGAGTTTATGTATATAATTCATTACATATATGCAGCTCTTACCATCCATATCTAATATTCCCACTATGTTTTCCATCGCCGCGCGCTTAGTTGCCTTTCTGATATAAATCAGAACATTTTCTAAGTGTTCTCTTATAGTGTTTTCTGATATCCATGTGTTCTTTGAAAAACGAATGCCGACGCAGGGATGGATAGTTTGTTACAACATAATAGGTGAATTAAGCGATATTAGCATTTGTATTCTAGCATGTATCCTTAACCCGACATTCACGGGTGACTTTTAAATCAGCCGCTCTATTCATATGAATGTTTGATGTTTTTCAACTTGTGTAATCTATTTTTAATTACACCATGCTTGCCGCTCTGTATAGTTGAACGTCTATTATTAAAATCGTATATAAAATCCCCACAAATTAGAGTTCTGAAAGTAAAGTTTAACCCGTAATTATAGACCTAAGACTAAACTTTTAACCCGTATCCTTAGTCATAAGACTAAAGTTATACGCAAGTCCTGCTATCCTATAACCACCATTCAGATGATTTTAACTCGACTAGCGATCGTTAGTCTTCCACCCACGTAATTAAGCAATTATTACCCCTTTCGGCCATCACCCCCGGGGCACCCCCAAAGATACTACCAGTACCCCCGGGGTACCCCCCCCCCCCAAATATATCCCCCCCCCCCCAAATATATCCCCATCTGAGGAATATCAGAAATATATATACATTATTTGTAAATACTTTATTGAACTTCAGCATAGTACAGAAGATAATGTTTCAACGATTCAACAGTAACTTTAATTCTTATAATTGGTGTCATTCCAGTACTATGGCGTTTAGATTGATTGTGGCAGTACACTAGTTTTTGTTTTTTTTGTAATACTGGTTTCTTTCGTTTGATGAAATCTAAACATATATTCAAAATACACCGTCCTATATAGCCTTTAATAAACCATTATCAGTATGTCTCAATGTCGCTTTTCTCAGGTATTGAGCACTTATTTTTATACCCTGGGTTGATACATGTAATGGGTATCTGTCGGAAATATTCCGGATCTTACTCGAATTTCATCGGGCAGGTCGGAGTGAGATCGACAAATAAGTAGGAATACGGCTCTTTGGTTGCCATTTGGTAGGCTTGCTGAAAAACTTTGTGTTGTCTGGATACAACTGCTTAGCAAGATGAGTCACTTGACTTGCATCACGAACATTTTTTTTTTTTGTTAGGACAAAGTAACTAGCGTTGAGAGAGATGGTACGGTGATCTTTGCTTTGATGAAATAAGTTTTGCACAATATAAATTACACTCAGATTCCCATGGTGCGATTTCTTCGCATTGATCGCTTAATCACTGCCGCTAATGGGTTTTAAATTGAATCATTACATAGGAGAACACGGATTGAGTGGGTTGTCACTGTTAGAGCTAGCGTTATTTTATACACACGGTTAAACCTATTGATCACTTAAACACTATTTGAGTGTTTCGATCGAGTGTTTCGTGAGTTTTCTTTCGAAATTTTTAGGTGGTTCTTAAAAGAACCGTTTGTTGTTGGGTTTTGTTTGTTTGTCATCACACGTAGCGACTTCTTAACCATTGGCCAAATGCTTCCACTTCGACTTTGGCGCAGTGGTGGTAGGCGTTAGGCACCGTGTGATTACCACAGGTCTCTAACCACACCATCGCGCCAAATAACTTCTCCGCTTTCGGGCAACCAAAATCCTCTAGATTGACGGAGGGAATCTGTAGTTCCGCCAACAGGTCACGTTCATAAGTGCCACCTTTGTATGCCAGAGTTGATCCGTTATCCATTTTTACGTAGTTGTAAAAATCTAATTCCTTAAGTGGGATGGCTTTGACACCAGGTGGTACGCCCAAGGGAAGCTTGTGAATTGCTTTTTTAAGGAAAACACAGTGTCTCTATGTCAAAAAAAAAAGACGACGCTTCGTCCTCTCCGACTTTCAAAACTCCCAACTCTTTGCAAAAGAATTTCTTCTTTATTTTAAAACCGTCCATGTCGATAATACCGCTGATTCTGTCCATGATGGAGTGAGGTATTGTCTGGTATGATTCACACTGAACTGAACGCTCTTTATAAACTCTAGCATCTTAAGGCTTCAGACAATGGCATTTATTTATTTATTTTTTATTTATTTATTTATATTTTTTTTTTGTGTGTGATTTTAAAATTAGTGAGGGGTGTGGAAAGGTATTACAATAGCATGCATCATACCGTGCATCACACCGTGCGTCACGTAATGTGTTCTGGGAGACAATAACAATTATCGATAATTCATTTATTTATTTTTTTTGTGAGCATTCAATTCTTTTATTTTCTATTTGAAATAAATAACGAAATAGCGGTACGGATAGCTACATTTCAGTTCTCACTGCAAACGAAGGACAAGTTATGGAGAAAACA
This sequence comes from Corallium rubrum, assembly GCA_964035015.1. NCBI lineage: Eukaryota > Metazoa > Cnidaria > Anthozoa > Scleralcyonacea > Coralliidae > Corallium > Corallium rubrum. Next base: position 54,325 of record CAXIUP010000215.1, on the reverse strand, counting down.
AAAACGAGAATGACTGACGCAGAGAGAAGTCGACGACATCGGAGAAAAAACAGAGAAACCCGTGAAAACTATGACGATCTGGTCGATTTTTTAATACGCCGCCACCCCCATGTCTTAGAAGAGTACATGTATTCTAAGTTACAACGACAGGATGAGCGACAAGAACCATCGAATAATAACTTGGTCAACCTAACCATTTCCGAGTTCCGGACGTTCTTGTCGACATGGTAGAACAAACACCACAACCAGGTGAGCGACAAGAACCATCGAATGATAACTTGGTCGACCTGACCATTTCCGAGTTTCCGGACGTGCTTGTCGACATGGTAGAACAAACACCACAACCAGATGAACAACCAGAGTACATGGAACAACCGGCCCCATTTACGTTTCATCTGTTTGGACAGAACGTCGATGGTAACGCTGATCAAGAACCACAACTTCAACTGCAACAACAGTTTGATGCACCATCAGAATGTTCGGGGGATTAATTTTATCAGTTTTGTCGAAACGTCGACGGCACCCAGTCGCAATCCCAAAATGACGTGTCGGATATCCTACAGGAATTTTTTTCAACAAAACGACCAAACCACGGAGAACATGAAGATCTCTGGCTCAACGAATGGTCGAGTGAACTTTGTAAATAGTTGTAATTAATTCTCAAAATATATATTTTTTATTATCATGAATGCTTTCGAGTTTTTGTTTGAATGGAACACCATACCGTACGGTTTTTAATGTGTTTGTAAATATAGTTCGTGTTTTCCTATTCATTACTGCACTTTTTCACGTGTTTGTGTGTTTGTAAATAATGTTGACTTTTGTGTGCTTGTAAATAGGAAATTTAATAATATATCTTTTTATTAACACTATCTGTTGTCTTATTTTGAAGAAAAATCATTGCCAGGTGTGGGATTCGAACCCACGTCTTCTGCGACTTTAAACCCAGCGCCTTAACCATTCGGCCACCCTCGCACTTACATATAAAGTTCCATATTTGCGATTTATACACAATTGGAGCATCGGGTACCTTGAGGGATCAGAAAGGGTACATGCCTTAGGATTCAGTCTTGGGATTCAATGATTCAATGATTCAATCTTAGGATTCAATGATTCAATCTTAGGATTCAATGATTCAATCTTAGGATTCAATGATTCAATCTTAGGATTCAATGATTCAATCTTAGGATTCAATGATTCAATCTTAGGATTCAATTATTCAATCTTAGGATTCAATTATTCAATCTTAGGATTCAATTATTCAATCTTAGGATTCAATGATTCAATCTTAGGATTCAATGATTCAAAAGCGACATTGAGACATACTGATAATGGTTTATTAAAGGCTATATAGGACGGTGTATTTTGAATATATGTTTAGATTTCATCAAACGAAAGAAACCAGTATTACAAAAAAAACAAAAACTAGTGTACTGCCACAATCAATCTAAACGCCATAGTACTGGAATGACACCAATTATAAGAATTAAAGTTACTGTTGAATCGTTGAAACATTATCTTCTGTACTATGCTGAAGTTCAATAAAGTATTTACAAATAATGTATATATATTTCTGATATTCCTCAGATGGGGATATATTTGGGGGGGGGGGGTACCCCGGGGGTACTGGTAGTATCTTTGGGGGTGCCCCGGGGGTGATGGCCGAAAGGGGTAATAATTGCTTAATTACGTGGGTGGAAGACTAACGATCGCTAGTCGAGTTAAAATCATCTGAATGGTGGTTATAGGATAGCAGGACTTGCGTATAACTTTAGTCTTATGACTAAGGATACGGGTTAAAAGTTTAGTCTTAGGTCTATAATTACGGGTTAAACTTTACTTTCAGAACTCTAATTTGTGGGGATTTTATATACGATTTTAATAATAGACGTTCAACTATACAGAGCGGCAAGCATGGTGTAATTAAAAATAGATTACACAAGTTGAAAAACATCAAACATTCATATGAATAGAGCGGCTGATTTAAAAGTCACCCGTGAATGTCGGGTTAAGGATACATGCTAGAATACAAATGCTAATATCGCTTAATTCACCTATTATGTTGTAACAAACTATCCATCCCTGCGTCGGATATCAGAAAACACTATAAGAGAACACTTAGAAAATGTTCTGATTTATATCAGAAAGGCAACTAAGCACGCGACGATGGAAAACATAGTGGGAATATTAGATATGGATGGTAAGAGCTGCATATATGTAATGAATTATATACATAAACTCCCCTTCGGGGTGCCTTGGGGTACGAAAACCTTCCCGATGAGCGATCTTGATCGCATTGTGGCAACCCTCTATACCGACATAAAGATAAACGAACAGTCCATGTTGGCATTTAAAGGCGGTCACTTTGAAAGAGATCTTCTGAAAAGACTGGATATTCCATCACTAAAATTGGAAAACTATGGTTGCCCTAAAGCTTCATTTCTTTTTGATGACATGATTTGGTTGGAAACATGTGGCAATCACATAACACCAAATGCATACCATCACTGTGCAAAAGCGGAAGTAATGGCTTTCGGAGAGTGGTTGGCGACTAGAAACAGAAAGAACCGGTAGCAAAAAGGAGACACTTATGAATTTTAACTTTGTGTGTTTGTAAATATAGTTCGTGTTTTCCTATTCATTACTGCACTTTTTCACGTGTTTGTAAATAATATTAACTTTTGCGTGCTTGTAAATAGGAAAATTATATGTTTTATTACAACTACCAGTTGTCTTGTTTTGAAGAAAAATCATTGCCAGGTGTGGGATTCGAACCCACGTCTTCTGGGACTTTAAACCCAGCGCCTTAACCATTCGGCCACCCTCGCACTTACATTTAAAGTTCCATATTTGCGGTTTATACACAATTGGATCATGGAGTACCATAGGGTCCCTGTCCCTGTCCCTGTCCCTGTCCCTGTCTCCGTCTCCGTCTCCGTCTCCGTCTCTGTCTCTGTCTCCGTCTCTGTCTCTGTCTCCGTCTCCATCTCTGTCTCCGTCTCTGTCTCTGTCCGTCTCCGTCTCTGTCTCCGTCTCCGTCTCTGTCCGTCTCTGTCCGTCTCTGTCCGTCTCTGTCCGTCTCTGTCCGTCTCTGTCCGTCTCTGTCCGTCTCTGTCCGTCGGTCCGTCGGTCCGTCGGTCCGTCGGTCCGTCTGTCCGTCGGTCCGTCGGTCCGTCGGTCAGTCGGTCTGTCGGTCAGTCTGTCTGTCTACCGGTCTACCGGTCTACCGGTCTACCGGTCTACTGGTCTACCCGTCTACCCGTCTACCCGTCTACCGGTCTACCCGTCTACCGGTCTACCGTCTACCCGTCTACCCATCTACCCGTCTACCCGTCTACCCGTCTACCCGTCTACCCGTCTACCCGTCTACCCGTCTACCCGTCTACCCATCAGTCTGTCTGTCTGTCTGCCGGTCTGTCTGTCTGTCTGTCTGTCTGTCTGTCTGTCTGTCTCTGTCAGTCTGTCTGTCTCTGTCAGTCTGTCTGTCTCTGTCAGTCTGTCTGTCTCTGTCAGTCTGTCTGTCTCAGTCTGTCTGTCTCTGTCAGTCTGTCTATCTCCGTCAGTCCGTCCGTCCGTCCGTCCGTCTACCTGTCTGTCTACCTGTCTGTCTACCTGTCTGTCTACCTGTCTGTCTACCTGTCTGTCTACCTGTCTGTCTACCTGTCTGTCTACCTATCTACCTATCTACCTACCTACCTGCCTGCCTACCTGCCTACCTACCTACCTACCTACCTACCTACCTACCTGCCTACCTACCTACCTACCTACCTACCTACCTACCTACCTACCTACCTACCTACCTACCTACCTACCTACCTACCTACCTACCTACCTATCTATCTATCTATCTATCTATCTATCTATCTATCGATTTGAGGAATGTGGTATTCCAAACAAATTTCAGTATGCGTATCAAAGTGACAAAAGTTGTGTTTTATCAAGTTTTTGCCTCCAAGAGTCTATCATGTACAATATAGAGAAGGGAAGCAAAGTGTACTGCTGTTTCATGGATTCCGCGAAAGCGTTTGATACAGTTTGGTGGGATGGCCTGTTCTACAAACTCTTTAACTTGGGTATGAAAGGAAAGTCGTGGCGCATTTTTCGTGGTTGGTACAGTAGAATGAAATGCTCAGTCTCTTTGGGTGGTGTGTCTTCGGCATTGTTTCCGGTCAAACAAGGAGTAAGACAGGGCGGTGTTTTATCACCTTGGTTATTTCTGTGTTATAACAATGACCTACCGAAACTTTAGAGTCGACAGGAAATGGTTTAACTTTACATGATATTAGGTACAGCTCAATTATAATTGCAGATGACATCACAATTATGTCATTAAGGGTCGATGGACTTCAACAGTTGTTAAATATGGTAGAAAAATACAGTAACAAATGGCGTTTCGAATTAAATCCTGGTAAGAGTAAAATTGTAACATTTGGCGAATCAACCCAGCAATTTAACATAAGGAGTAAAAGCAGAGAGTGGTGTCTGAGTGGCTCAACAGTTGACCAAAGTCTGGCTTGGGGACATGTTGGAATATTATTGACTGGGAACTTTTCCAGTTCTCGGAGATCCAGAGCAGCAGTACAAAAAGGGAGATCTGTTGTTGGGGCGCTCATGGCTGCTGGTGCGCATGCCGGAGGAATAAACCCGATATGTGCGGCGAATTTGTGGAAAGTATTTGGCTTGCCCTCTATGCTTTATGGTTGTGAACTGTGGTTCAGTCTATGCTTATCGGATCAAGATATTATCAACAGAGCAACAACTTTTGCTGCCAAACGATTCCAAGGATTTCCAATGACAAGTCACTGTGAAGGGGCTCTTGGGTCCTTGGGTCTGTGGTCTACAATGGCATGGGTTGATAAAGCCAAATTGACGTTTTTTGCCAGTCTATGTCGTTCGTCTCCATCGTTATTACACAAGCAAATTTTTATCAAGAGAATATATGCTTATTTGGGTGGAGCTGCCCCGATATCAATGGGTTTTGTGCCTGACATTATTTCAATCTTACAAAAATACGAGCTGTATAACTACCTAGAAGATTATTTGAACAATGGTGTTTTTCCGAGTAAAGCTGTCTGGCGTAATCTGGTAACTAGAAGAATACATGATAGAGAGGAACAATCTTGGAGACAGAGAATGTTAACAAAGCCAAACTTGGTCCATTTGAGTCAAGGACATACTCACCTTCGACCTCTTCTTCATTGAAGGGTCGCCAAGGATAACCCTTTCCACCGGGAACGAGTTTCAAATTTAGTAAACTTATTATGCGGGAATATACCAGATGCTGTTGCTTCCGCTGTTACAGATGAGGGCCAATATTACATGTGCAAACTTTGCAAAAAAACAACTGGAGATGTTGGACAACATTTTATCATGGAATGCTTAGCAACAAATAATGAAAGGAATACTTTTTATGAAAAATTGGATGACATAATCGCGACTCAAGATTGCTGTTACTTGTATAATCTAAATGACGAAGATCAGTATGACTGTCTACTTTTCGCTGATTTTGTGCGTCCATTTGAGGACTATGAAACCAAAAGTGAAGCACGGGTGGCGTGTGTCGTTAGGGCGCTGCCTCTCACCAAAAGTTAAGCCCGGTTCGACGGGGTTAGTACTTGGATGGGTGACCGTCTGGGAATAACCCCGTTCCCGAGCTTGGAACACTCATGTGAGTAGAGTTTAGTTGGTCTCTCCTGTGCTTCGAGGGTTTTTCGCCGGGTTCTCCGGTTTTCCTCCCTCCATAAAATCAACACCTAGGTATGTGATTCGTGGTCTGACATGTGTGTCATAAATGTGTCGTAGGGTGGCTGCTTCGAGCGCCTTTAATATGCCTTCGACTCGGCCACTTGAAATTTAGTAATGTAAATTGCTCTTGAAAAGCCCCTTGTGGGAAGAAGTAATTAAATCTGTGATATGATATATATATATATATATATATATATATGATATATATATATATATATATATAGATATCTATATATAAATATTACCAGGGTTAAGTCACGTTGGTCTGAAAAACAGAGAAAAAAAAAATCTTCTCGACGTTTCGAGCGAAGGCCCTTCGTCAGGAGAAATTAGTAAACAACTCACATGTGGTCACGCGTATTTATAGCAGAGCTACAATGGGGATCACGTGAACACATGTAAGCCAATAAAAACAAAGTAAACAAATAAATTAATATGTAATTTTAGCCTGTGTGCAGGTGCTGACCCAATTTGTGAGTCAGCTACCTGCAAGTAGGCAAAGAAACAGGTTATAAATTACTATTTAAATCATCAGAAAAAGGTTAAGGAAAAGGTGTGGAATATGGTGGTGGAGTGAGCTAAATGAAAGAGAATCGCTCATTGAGGCCGTGAGGGTGAATGGTACCAAGTTTGTAAATGAGACGCATTTCCTGTTTACGACGAGTATCGTTACAACCTGTAATGGGCTGAATGGCACAGATTTTCATGTTGGAAAAGGAGTGGTTGGCACTGTTGAAGTGCCTGGCAACAGGTTTGTTTTGCACATTGTATTTGACATCACGAAGGTGTTCAACAAACCTGTCACCTAAACGTCTTCCAGTTTCTCCGATGTAAAGCATGGGACATTTACTGCAAGAGATACAGTAAATGAGGTTGGAGGAAGTGCAAGTGAAACTGTGGGTTATGTTGAACCTACATTTTGGAGCCGAAATTGAAATTGAGGAGTCTAAATAATTACAGGTGTTGCACCTACCACGACAGCAAGAGCTGGTGCCAACATGTGATACCAAGGCTTGCTGCAGTGAGCTGTGAACAACGTTTTCCCGGATGTTTTTGCTATGCCGAAAAGATACTAGGGGTTTCTCAGAGAAAATGGAAGATGTTTCTGGGTCATTTTTAAGGAGGTCGAAATTGCGGCTAATGATGTCCCTTACTTTGAAATTGAAGGGATGAAAAGTGAGAACTAGAGGTACTTTTTCATTAGAAATGGTAGCCAAAGGTTCGCTTAAGGTGTCTGAACGGGAAATGTTGGAGACCTTGTGTAAGGCAGTGTCTAAGAGGTGGGAAGGATAACCGCGATTAACAAAAAAGTTTCTCATTTCCAACATTTGGCATTGAAATCGTCATCTTCACTGCAGAGGCGGCGAAGACGAAGAAATTGAGAGAAAGGAATGGAAGTTTTGGTGTGTTTAGGATGATGAGAGGAGAAGAGGAGGTAGCTATGAGAGTCAGTGGTCTTGTAAAAGACAGAAGTGCTCAGCTTATTACCATTAATGGAGACGAGAATATCTAAGAACGATACACTAGTCTCACTGATCTCCCATGTGAACTGGAGTGCTGGGTGGAAGTCATTAACATAGTTAATGAAGCAAACCAGGTCAGCGCGCGAACATGATGCAGTGCCTAAGCAATCATCAATGAACCGACCATAGTAGTCAGGTAGGAAACCAGTGTATTGTTCAAAGATTTGTTTTTCCACATAACCAACAAATAAGTTGGCATAGTTAGGGCCCATTTTGGTACCCATGGCTACACCACTAACTTGTTGGTAATGCTCACCATCAAATGAAAAATTGTTGAGGGTGAGCACTAACTCGGCCAGGCGTAACAAAGTAGTGGTCGATGGCTCCCGAGTTGTGCGTTGATCAAAGAAATATTTAAGTGCTTGAAGACCATCGCGATGCGGGATGACAGTGTAGAGTGATTTGACATCCATGGTGAAGATGAAATGATGTGAACCCTGAAAACTAATGTGGTCACAAATTTTCAGAGCATGTTTGGTGTCCTTGATGTAAGAAGGTAAATTCTTAACCAAGGGCGCCATGATGTGGTCAAGGTAGGATGAAATGGCTTGGGTAGGGCAACCACAAGCAGACACTATAGGTCTACCTGGGTTGTTGGGTTTGTGAATTTTGGGAAGGAAGTACATGACAGGTGTGCGTGGAGTGGTGGTTAGGAGATTGCTTGCTGTATCAGTGAAGGAGGACACCGAAACTTTCTTTAGAAGACTAAGACTTAAGGCACATTTTCACAATAATTCCTCCATCCGACAAAAGGATGTTTTTGAGGCTGCTAATCCTAAAAAATCTTCCTGGTCTCCTCCGGAAGGCCAATTTGGCTCCCTTGATCTTTTCATTCGACAATGTCGACATGATATAGATCAGCTCCCACCTTTTAGGCCCAAAAGGCCATCTAATCTCAGCTCTAGTGAATTAAGTGCTTTAAAATCATTGCGTAGCCGGAATGATATTGTCATCAAACCTGCTGACAAAGGTGGTGCTTTGGTTGTCTGGAGAGCTGATTTGTACCGCGAAGAGGCTCAAAGGCAACTAAACGACACTGCTTTTTACAGCAGAGTTGATGGTGATTTGACATCCCAACACAACACCACCATTCGATCCACCATCAACAACCTCATCACCACTGGGGAATTGCCTGATACAGCAAGCAATCTCCTAACCACCACTCCACGCACACCTGTCATGTACTTCCTTCCCAAAATTCACAAACCCAACAACCCAGGTAGACCTATAGTGTCTGCTTGTGGTTGCCCTACCCAAGCCATTTCATCCTACCTTGACCACATCATGGCGCCCTTGGTTAAGAATTTACCTTTTTACATCAAGGACACCAAACATGCTCTGAAAATTTGTGACCACATTAGTTTTCAGGGTTCACATCATTTCATCTTCACCATGGATGTCAAATCACTCTACACTGTCATCCCGCATCACGATGGTCTTCAAGCACTTAAATATTTCTTTGATCAACGCACAACTCGGGAGCCATCGACCACTACTTTGTTACGCCTGGCCGAGTTAGTGCTCACCCTCAACAATTTTTCATTTGATGGTGAGCATTACCAACAAGTTAGTGGTGTAGCCATGGGTACCAAAATGGGCCCTAACTATGCCAACTTATTTGTTGGTTATGTGGAAAAACAAATCTTTGAACAATACACTGGTTTCCTACCTGACTACTATGGTCGGTTCATTGATGATTGCTTAGGCACTGCATCATGTTCGCGCGCTGACCTGGTTTGCTTCATTAACTATGTTAATGACTTCCACCCAGCACTCCAGTTCACATGGGAGATCAGTGAGACTAGTGTATCGTTCTTAGATATTCTCGTCTCCATTAATGGTAATAAGCTGAGCACTTCTGTCTTTTACAAGACCACTGACTCTCATAGCTACCTCCTCTTCTCCTCTCATCATCCTAAACACACCAAAACTTCCATTCCTTTCTCTCAATTTCTTCGTCTTCGCCGCCTCTGCAGTGAAGATGACGATTTCAATGCCAAATGTTTGGAAATGAGAAACTTTTTTGTTAATCGCGGTTATCCTTCCCACCTCTTAGACACTGCCTTACACAAGGTCTCCAACATTTCCCGTTCAGACACCTTAAGCGAACCTTTGGCTACCATTTCTAATGAAAAAGTACCTCTAGTTCTCACTTTTCATCCCTTCAATTTCAAAGTAAGGGACATCATTAGCCGCAATTTCGACCTCATTAAAAATGACCCAGAAACATCTTCCATTTTCTCTGAGAAACCCCTAGTATCTTTTCGGCATAGCAAAAACATCCGGGAAAACGTTGTTCACAGCTCACTGCAGCAAGCCTTGGTATCACATGTTGGCACCAGCTCTTGCTGTCGTGGTAGGTGCAACACCTGTAATTATTTAGACTCCTCAATTTCAATTTCGGCTCCAAAATGTAGGTTCAACATAACCCACAGTTTCACTTGCACTTCCTCCAACCTCATTTACTGTATCTCTTGCAGTAAATGTCCCATGCTTTACATCGGAGAAACTGGAAGACGTTTAGGTGACAGGTTTGTTGAACACCTTCGTGATGTCAAATACAATGTGCAAAACAAACCTGTTGCCAGGCACTTCAACAGTGCCAACCACTCCTTTTCCAACATGAAAATCTGTGCCACTCAGCCCATTACAGGTTGTAACGATACTCGTCGTAAACAGGAAATGCGTCTCATTTACAACCTTGGTACCATTCACCCTCACGGCCTCAATGAGCGATTCTCTTTCATTTAGCTCACTCCACCACCATATTCCACACCTTTTCCTTAACCTTTTTCTGATGATTTAAATAGTAATTTATAACCTGTTTCTTTGCCTACTTGCAGGTAGCTGACTCACAAATTGGGTCAGCACCTGCACACAGGCTAAAATTACATATTAATTTATTCGTTTACTTTGTTTTTATTGGCTTACATGTGTTCACGTGATCCCCATTGTAGCTCTGCTATAAATACGCGTGACCACATGTGAGTTGTTTACTAATTTCTCCTGACGAAGGGCCTTCGCTCGAAACGTCGAGAAGATTTTTTTTTCTCTGTTTTTCAGGCCAACGTGACTTAACCCTGGTAATATTTGGATTTCAACCGTGGCCGACGCTGTCCTAGAAGCTTTTATCTATATATAGATATAGATATCTATATATATTATATATATATATATATATATATATATATATATATATATATATATATCATATAGATATAGATATATATCATATATATATATAGATATAGATATATATATATATATATATATATATATATATATATATATATATATATATATATATATATATATATATATATATATATATATATATATATATATATATGATAGATAGATAGATACATATATATATATATGATATATATATATATATGATATATATATATATATGATATATATATATATATGATATATATATATATGATATATATATATGATATATATATATATATGATATATATATATGATATATATATATATGATATATATATATGATATATATATATATATATATTGTATAGGCAGGGCTATACGCTTGATCTTTATCGACCCGAATGTGACGAGTATTTGTGTAAACACCGTTTTATTCTAACAAAACATGAACAATCTATGAAGGAATCAATTGGAAACATACACATCGTTACAAACAAATTTACATAACTATTCATACAAGCAAATGAAAGTCTCTTACCGAATGTCGATAATACAAGATATTAAATATCAAAGAAACATAAAAAACCATGCACACACACTGTAAATCGTATCTTCCTAAAAAACGTTTTTCCGACGTTCAACAAATCAACAGCAACCGCTTACGAAGCTTCTTCAAGCAAGCACAACTTAGAAATTGGTCTCAGTAACGTCGATGTTTTCGTTCTAACTTCTGCCGTTCGTACCAGGCCATCACTTCCGAAGAACACCTTGGTTACTCGTCCGAGATACCAGTGTCCCCTAGGCTGAGACGTATCCACCAAAAGTACTAGGTCGTTCACCTTTAAGTTTCGTTTCTTCATCATCCATTTCTTTCTTTCCTGCAACAAAGGCAGGTATTCGCGATCCGTCTTGCCCAGAATTGGTTGGCCAGGACTTGTGCTCTGCGCCACTGCTTACGAGAAGAAATATCTGAATCTTCAAATAAACCAGGGGGTACTGCAAAACCTTGCCGTTGCTGCAGAAAATGGCTTGGCGTAATCGGTTCGTAGTCAATTGGGTCTTCACTGCTCGGACACAGAGGTCGGCTGTTTAGAATACCAACTGTCTCTGTGAACACTGTTCGTAGTGTTTCACGTGTGACAAAGGCGTGAGCCGGTTCGAGAGGTTTACCGATTGAAGCCTTCCATCCGAAGTGCCGCTGGTGGTCAGGACCAGCCTTTCTAAGCCAGACAGAAGATCAGTGGCCATGTACAAAGGTTACAGAAGTTCCCGAAGATGATAAAGAAGTGTTGAAGTCATAGGCCGTATTCTGCGGCCGGTTTTCGTTCAGTTTTGTTGCCCCCTTCGGGCACTACTTTAAAATAGCATGAATCTATAGATTTTTATACGCTGAGTTCGAATTCAGTTGTTGTCACGCGCACTAACCTGCAGTTTCTTCACATTTTACGATCAAACATCAATGATTATCAATTCTTCGAATTTCAAATTCCGCCATTTTGTCTGTAGGAACTTCATGTAATACACAATTATTGTACTAGTTCAAGTCTCTTGGCAGGGGGGGAGTTCACGCAGTTGTACACGTGTATAATCATTAATTCTTCGAAAATCATTCTTCAAACAAAGAAAGTTTATGTAAATATAATGCGAATGTTGTAATAAAATGCGTACATGGACGTATTCTGTGGGCCCAAAAGTTGCTTAGAAAACATTTTTTGTTGCCCCCCTTCGGGCACTACTTTAAATAACATGAATCTATAGATTTTTATACGCTGAGTTCGAATTCAGTTGTTGTCACGCGCACTAACCTGCAGTTTCTTCTCATTTTACGATCAAACATCAAGAATTATCAATCCTTCGAATTTCAAATTCCGCCATTTTGTCGTTAGGAACTTCATGTAATACACAATTATTGTACTAGTCCAAGTCTCTTGGCAGGGGGGAGGGTTCACGCAGTTGTACGCACGTGTATAATCATTCTTCGAAAATCATTCTTCAAACAAAGAAAGTTTATTTAAATATAATGCGAATGTTATAATAAAATGCGTACATGGCGGAGGTGGTAGCCACATCCAGTTGTTTAATTCACTTTAATGGAGAGAAGGGGCCTCTCACGCGCTTTACGGATACATCGTTTAAAAAGTTTTTGACCAGCCACGAACTCTGGCTAACGCTAGACGGACAGCAACGAGAAATTGCCGAGAGTACAACTGACGTAGTAAGAAATATCCAGAGTCTGGACGAGCCATCAAATATAATTAAGAATCTACACTATCACAGAGGTTGCTATTCAAAATTCACAAACGTTACTTTGATAAAACGTGCTCAAGATAGGTGTGCTGGAAAACAAGAGACTGGAGGTGATGAGGAGATGGAGGAGAGCGAGGACTCAGTTCCTACTAGAAAGCTGTTGAGATCTTCAGCGTCAAGTGCTGTTAAATCCAGGAGTCAGGCCATTTTACCGCCAGTTTGCATCATTTGTAACGAAGAGAAATCTTATGTCACTGAACCGGTAAGAACTCTACTTGTTCTATAGCAAAGTTTTCAATTATATGTATATTTAAAATTATTCTGTCAAATGTTTTGGAATGCAAGTAGCAGGAAAGTATTTAGTGAGAGGGTAGTTAGATTAAGAAAGTAGACTACGTATTCGTAGAAAATACTGGCGTATCAAGCATTTCTAACAAAAGTATTTTCAGTGGGCAATGTTCCATTATACTTTATATCAAGAGTTAGGTTACACCAACAACTCCATGCGGCAATTTGATATTAAATATGTAATGTAATTATTATTCTTGAATTTGATAGAGAACGAAAAAACGCAAATTAGACAACCTAGTCTCTGCAGAAACCATAGATGGCGGGAAACTTCGAGAAGCAGCAACAAAGAAAGATGATCAGCGAATTCTTGTTCACATTTTGGACAATGACTGCGTTGCTCTAGAAGTGAAATATCACAAACGGTGCTACGAACGTTATACCTCGTTCTTAAGGCACACCGGTCCTCAGAAGGAGACGAAATGTGAAGTATACAAATATAACAAGTCATTCGAGTCCTTTTGTACTTTTGTGAAGCAACAAGTTATTGACAGTCACAACATATATTACATGAGTAGGTTCAGGGATGAATTCGTGAAGACAGTTAGGAACATCGAGGACGAGGACGCATCCAATTACAAAACCTTTCGTTTAAAACGAAGATTGCAAGAAAGGTTCCCTCAGCTAATTTTCCATAGACCGAAAAGAAGATTCACAAGTGAAATTGTCTACACAGAAGACTTGAGTCAAGGAAGTGTGGCAGAGAGGGCATTAAATCAGTCGGAGGAGCAAATTGATTTGGATACAACAGAAGATGAAGAAGAAGGTGAGGAAGACACAGATACGCAAGGAATGGACGACAGGAGAGTATCGTTGAAAGAGTTATATTCCGTTGCACTTGAGTTAAGGGAAAACATTCGCAGTTACAGTGCATCTTGGTATGAAAACTGGCCTCCACTTGCGTCTGATATAACTGGTGAAAGCGTCGAGAAAGTGATTTCCCCTCTTCTTTTTAATTTTATCGCGTGGTTACTTGGGTATTCAGATGATCCAGAAGAGTCAGGATATGTTGATATTGGGGAGGAACTTACTGTTAAGGTGTTTTCAATCTGTCAAGATTTGGTTTATAACAGCAGTAAGGGAAAGACCCAGACGCCGAAGTCTGTAGCACTGGCGATGGCCGTAAGGCAACTGTCTGGATGTTTCGGTCTAATTCGCATCTTAAATGGTCTCGGACATTGCGTCTCCTTATCTTCAACAATGTCTTACGACACTGCCCTCGCACAATTAGTCGTTGATACATCTGACATTATACCAAGAGAATTTGTAACAACAGAAGCCATCAACTTAATCTATGATAATATAGATTTCGGGGAAGATATTAAGAAACAAACACATGTTACAAACGGCATTATTACCCAGAAGGTTACATCTGAGAGTCAGAGTAGGTCAGGACGGACAGTAAAGATCAGCAAGTCACAGCGTTCAGTGCAAGTACCTCAATCAGACGTTATGCCATTCAGTATAGGAATTAAGAAGACGCCAAAATTTCACAGCGGGACAGGAAAGGTTATTACAACAACTGCTTCTGGGGAAATGGCGCAAAAGCTTGATTTGGCGTATATGTTGGTGAAGATGGTGCCCTCGGAGAGTGTTATTCCTGGATGGACAGGCTTCAACACTATACTATGTCAGGATGACACGCCCAATGTTTCAAGAGTCGGTTACCTTCCTGTGATTGATGCATCGCCAACGGAGTACTCGACCATAAATACCATTCTTGAAAGAAGCGAGAAGATAGCAGACAAATTGCAGCTACGATATGCCACCTTGGTTTTCGATGAAGCTGTGTATGCCAAAGTCCAACATGTCAGGTGGAAGAATGACGTTTTCTACGATCGTTTTGTTGTGCGTCTTGGAGAGTTCCACGCCATCATGTCATTTGTGTCCGCGATCTCCAAGATTTTTGAAGATGGAGGGTTAAAGGTATGTTGTGGTGTTACAGCCTAAATGTGCGAACCGAGGCCGCTTTAATAAAATGTTGCATATTTCCTAACTATGTTGGATCAATGAACTGTCAGTGTTGAGTGAAGAACGGCGCGTGATTGGTCCAACGTAATTAAGAAACACGCAAATATTATTTAAAAAGCGGCCTCAGCAACAGTATACTTATATAATAATTAATAATTCTATGCATTTATCTTACTTTATAGGATGTTCTCATTGAGTCTGGGCTAGTCAGTGAGGGGTCAATCAAAGGTGTACTATCGGGCAAGCACTATAACAGATCCATGGCTTGTCATAAAACTATGTACGAAGCCTTACAACGTCTTAGATTTGAAGCATTCTTAGACACATTGGAGGATGAATCTCAGGATAGCATCTATTCATTCATTATGGACATGGAGGACTCATTTTCCAAGGATGGACTGCATAAACATATTGAAAGTCAAGAATTCCAAGATCTATCCATACATTACGAGGCCTTTATCGCGGAGTCGTCAGCTAAATCGAAAACATTCGCCTATTGGAGCATGTACATCAAAATGGCAGGTAAGGTTGTTTATAAAGTATGGTTAAAACTTAAACGAAAAACATGTAATCTCAAAGGGAGAGGTTCAACTGTTCCTTGTGTTAGACAAGCTTTTCACACCTGGCTTTATTTTTTCTATCTTTCCACAGGCATTCTCCTGATGTTCATTCGAGCTACTAGACAAGTTGACTGGGATCTACATCTGTCAGCATTTAGATCGATGATTCCCTGGTTCTTTGCTTGCGATAAAGTTAACTACGCAAGATACGGCTCGGCGTACTGGTTAGAGATGACATCCTTGGAAACGACTCATCCAGGTTTTGTTAATCTACATGAGATATTTATATTGATATCTTCGGCAGGGAAAAGTATAAAGTTATAGCCTCGTGATTAAATGCAAAGATATTTGCAAGTTATTTTCCTAATCAGTATGCAATGTTTCTGATTGATAGGAATTCTTCGAGAATTATCGTCCAACTTTTCCGTGCAACGACAGAATGACCATGGGTTTTCAGCAGTGGCTTGTGACCAAACAATCGAGCAAACGGTCAATCGGGACTCGAAGACTAAAGGCGGTTTGGTTGGTTTCTCTATGAACCGTGCGTCAGTACACAGATGGTTGTTATCGCAATCAGAGAGAGCTGCAATCACCCAACAATGCAAATCTATGCCTGGAATGAACTGCAAATCACGGTACGTTTCCAACTACAAAGGATGGTAAATTAACTGCTCTGAATTTATCGATCTTCCCCTTCGTTCACCACGGAAATTATTTACCATGGCTCCCTTCTATCACCGTACGACATTTTTAATCTGCCCAAGTAACTCTACTAAATATTATGCATTCTATTTGTTATCACTTTCAGAAAAAGAAAAGATCTCGATGTGAGCAAATGCAGAAGATATGAAAAGTCTGTGAGTGACGTAACAGCAACCATCTCTAGCATGACAAATCCATTCAGTGCGGATCAAACGGAGCTCGTCAGTATTTCTAGTGGCGTAGAAGCTGAAAGCGATGTTGCTGATTCCACTCTCCAAGCCGAACAACTTGGTGAGCATCAATTCTCTGAATTTTGCCAGACCAATCTCTTCAACGACAACCCAGACATTTTCACGAAAATTAAGCAGAATAAACTTCGAACATTTTCGTCTAAGAAACTAACGTTGAAAGACAGCAAGGGCAGACAAATAAATGTAAAGACAGGCAGAAATCTTTTTGCGCGATTGCTGGTAATGTCCAAAACTCGGGAAATCAACTTAAAGGAATTACTTTCGTACAGTCTGAGCGATTATCCACTTTCCCTCTCCACTGTCTCGGGCGGCCTCGTGAAGACAGCAAAGGCGAAGATGCTTGAGATATTGGAGGGCGTGGCAAACAATCCAGTGGTTGAAGCAGAGAACCTTGGAGTTGATAACGCACTTATCGTTGACGCTATGGCAGTATTGCAAGTCATGAAGGGAAAATGGAAAACATTTTGGTGAATTTGCAGATTCGATATTTGCTTATTTGGTGAAGCTTGCACATCACTGGAAAGCTGCTAGACTGGATTTTGTTGCCGATAGATACCCCGAAATCAGTATCAAGAATGCCGAAAGAGCAAAGAGGGCTGCCCAAGGTGTCCAAAGAGTCCATATCCTCAGCAAGGATCAGAGCGTTCCAAAGCAGTGGAAGAAGTATATGAGCTCTGGAAAGAACAAAGAATCGTTGATCGTGTTTTTATGTGATCAATGGAGTACCTATGACTCCTCGCAGTTGAAGAGTTTACAGTGCATGTATGTCACTTCAAAAGAGAAATGCCACCGACTAACACCTGGTGTGTCCCATAGTGATCCTATTCTACGACAAGAAGTCGCTGAACTGGACTGTGACCACGAGGAGGCAGATACACATTTACTTCTTCATTCCAAGCATGCAGCAAGCAATCATGACCGCGTCATTATTAAAACACCAGACACAGATGTATTTCTACTATGTATTGCAATGCAGAAGACCATTGGCAAAGACTTGTTCGTAATGACAGGGACTGGTAACAAATTTCGTCTCATAAATACTTCAGCTGTCTCAGATGCACTTGGAGAAGAATCATGCACATGTTTGCCTGGATTTCATGCTTTCTCAGGTATATAGTAGTTTTTATAGGCGTTTTAATAGCACTTTTGCAGGTTTTCCCTTACGCTGTTATTTTCACCACCAAGTCTCGCTTTGACTGTGTATTGACGCATCGTGTACTCTTAACACCAAACTGAGGTATGGTGGTGAAAACAATAGACTAACGAAAATCTGCATAAGTGCAATTCGTATTGTCTATTTATTAGATGAGAAAATGGCTTTTCGACTTCGTTCTTTCTTTTTACTTATATAGGATGCGATTCCATAAGTGCCTTCCACAGGAAAGGGAAAGGAAAACCTTGGAAGATATTGCAAGAGCATCTGAAGTTCGTAGAAAGTTTCTCTCAACTTGGAAGATCGTCTACAATATCCGAAGATCTTGTCATCTCCTTGAATAGCTTTGTCTGCTTACTTTATGGCGACAAAATCTCGACAAATGTGGATGATTGCAGATATATCCTTTTTAAATCAGGCAAGTGCTCCGATGATGCCCTTCCCCCAAATTGTGATAGCCTACTGAAACACATTGAAAGGGCAAATCTCCAAGCAGCCGCGTGGAATCGGTGTTTGTCTCCCCAACTACAACTTCCACCAGCACCGGGTAATGGATGGAGATTGTCTGATGGCCAATTAGAAATTATATGGATGACTCACCCTTCTGCTCCCGATTCACTTCTCGAGTACGTTCAATGTAAATGCAAGACAGGCTGTAAAACGCAGCGCTGTTCTTGCTTGAAGGCTGGTTTGAGATGTACTGACTTCTGTGGTTGTGCGGACTGCCAAAATGGTCAACCAGAGGAGAGTGACGAAGAGAAATTATCTGATTCCTCATATTCTTCCGACTGCGACCAAGATAGCGATGGTGACTATTTCGAAGATTGACTGATTTGAACAGGGAAGGCAGTTGAGAACTAGAAACCAGTCGATTTTCTAAAAAATATTCCTGGTGTTTATAACGTTCGTTGTTGGTGCTTGCTTAAAGATTGTAAATGCATCGTTTCTGGCAAATCTGTCAGTGATAATTTAAAGTTTTCAGATTCCAGGCTCTAGTACGCAGGCTCGGGGGGGGGGGGGGCACAGAATACGGCCATGTACGCATTTTATTATAACATTCGCATTATATTTACATAAACTTTCTTTGTTTGAAGAATGATTTTCGAAGAATTAATGATTATAACGTGTACAACTGCGTGAACTCCCCCCCCCTGCCAAGAGACTTGAACTAGTACAATAATTGTGTATTACATGAAGTTCCCACAGACAAAATGGCGGAATTTGAAATTCGAAGGATTGATAATCATTGATGTTTGATCGTAAAATGTGAAGAAACTGCAGGTTAGTGCGCGTGACAACAACTGAATTCTAACTCAGCGTATAAAAATCTATAGATTCATGCTATTTTAAAGTAGTGCCCGAAGGGGGGCAACAAGAAATGTTTTCTAAGCAACTTTTGGGCCCACCGAATACGGCCTATCACGAGTTAGTCAAAGTGTGTTGGCGGTTACTGTTGTTTCCCGATTGGATCAATTATTGAAAGCCTTATCATCGTGGCCCAAGCTGCAAAGGTGTATTTCTTGGCTCTCGCGATTTGTGCAATATCTACAGTCTAAAGATAAATCAAGACGAACTTTGCTTCCCAAACAAATAAGCTTGGCAGAAATGAAGACGGCATCGAAGTCTATTGTGCAAATGGTCCAAAGACAACATTTTGAAGACGAACTCGTGGCGCTAAAATCTGACAAGAAGATCAAGTCAAACAGCAAATTGGCGACTCTCACACCCACACTATTGGATGTGTTATTTGTGTTGGTGGTCGTTTGAGGCATGCACCATTTACATCTGAACGTATCAACCCAATGATAGTTCCAAACCAACACCACATTGCCACGATCATCACCTACTACCACCAAATCCTTGGGCACGCAGGCCGAGAACACGTACTTTCAATGGTCCGTCAACATTATTGGATTCTTAATGCTCGAGTTCTAACCGGCAAGATCCTTCGTCGTTGCTTCGCCTGCCGTAAACGAAACGAAGCTCCCATGAAACAGATGATGGGTGATCTTCCTGGTGCAATGCTTACTCCGTATGAGCCTCCTTTTACGTTTACTGGTTTGGATCTTTTTGGTCCGTTCTATGTCAAACGCGGTCGTGGTTCCGAGGTGTATGGGTGCATTTTTGTTTGTTTCGTTACCAGAGCTGTCCATATTGAAGATGTTGGTTCCTTGGAAACAGACACCTTCATTCAAGCCTTGCATCGTTTTGTTTGTACCCGTGGTGCAGCTAAAGAGATATGGAGTGACAACGGAACCAATTTCGTAGGCGGAGAGAAAGAGATGAGATTGGCCATGCAAGAATGGAACCAGAAAGCAATAACTGGAGCTTTGCACGAAAAGGGAGTAGAATGGCATTTTCAACCTTTCAAGAAGTGGCATTTTCAACCCCCTACTGCAAGTCATATGTCAGGAGTATGGGAACGACTTATTAGAAGTGTTCGCAAAACAATGAAGGCCATTCTTGGGCACCCGTCGAACCGTCGTCAGCTGGATTCAGAACTCCTGGGACGTGACGCCACTGTTCTGGTTTAGTATGCTCATGGATCTCTTCAAGACGAGTAGACACGAAACGGTGGAATCGCCTATTTTCATTTTTGATATACTGAAGTACGGTGGTAGAGTCGGTCCAAAAGGTGATTTGGTTGATTGTCCAATCCAGTTCAGCTTTGGTTACTTAGACGGACGGCTATGACACTTGCCATAAGTTCCAATCGTGGAATAGTCGGCCTTTTAATGGGGCAATTCCGACATTTTCCCATTGTGAAAATGGGAATTTTCGAATTTCTCCATCGTCGTTCAATGATCCTCAGGTAGGCTGAGGCGGAGTAGGCAATTTCGCTTGCATCACTAAACACATGTAGCTCGACAATGTTCGTACAAGTCATCTGGGTGTTGAAGTAGCATCGTGGTATCCGAACATCAGGCAGCTGGGAAAGCGACTTGAGCCACCGTTGCCACTCTCTGAGATGTTGATCGTTTATCTTGTCGTCCCAACCAACTTTTTGTCGCCAAAGTTCCTGAAGTAGTACTTTGACAGGTAGAACATATGGAGCGAGAAAACCCAATGGGTCGAACAAGGAACTAACCACTGAGAGGATTCCACGTTTCGTCGCGGGTTTGTCGATACGAATAAACGTAAAGTAGAATTCGTTGGTTTCAGCGTCCCAACTTAGTCCAAGAGTACGGTTAATCGGCAGTCGGTCTAAGTCTAGATCGAGCGTGGGAGACGCTCTTTCGTTGGCTGGTATTGCTTGCAGAACCTCTCTTCGATTGCTCAGGAATTTCGTTAAACGAAAGCCACCTTGTTGTAGTAGGCCAATCAACTTCAAAGCTAGATCAATGGCTTGTTTCACCGTCGAGGTTGATTTCAGAAGGTCATCGACATAGAAGTTACGTCGCACTACATCGGCTACCTCTTTGCCATATTTCATCTCATTGTCGTCAGCTGTCTGTTTCAGAGCTTTGTTCGAACAACAGGGCGAAGATTTGGCACCAAAAATGTGGACAAGCATTTTATACTTCTCAGGTGGCTTGTGGAGATCACCGTCCCACCACAAGAATCGAAGAGCATCGCAATCTTCAGGGAGCATTCTTACTTGATGAAACATCGCCTCGATGTCAGCGATAAGGGCGACTTGATCTTGTCTAAAACGCATTAAGATACCCACCAGATTATTTATCAAGTCTGGGCCGTGAGGGAGTTGATCATTTAGTGACGACTGTGACGTCCCTTCAAAGGTTGATGCTGCATCGAATACGACACGAACCTTTCCCGGTTTGTGGGGATTCAAAACTGGATGGTGCGGTAGATACCAGGTTTTATTACTTCTTATCTTGGTCTCCTCGTCTGTGAGCTTGCGGGCGTAGCCTTTTTCGACGTAATCGTCAATGATTGTCAGGTATTTCCTCTTCAATTCTTGATCTCGTTCAAGTCGTCTTCTCAGATGTCGAAGTCGTATTTCTGCAATCAATCGGTTGTCGGGAAGTCGTGGATCACTATGCTTCCATAGCAGTCCCATTTGATAGTGACCGTCTACCTTTCCAATGGTTCTTTCGATGACTTTCTCCACCCGTTTGTCTTCGACGGACATGGGTTTGGAGTTGTAACTCGCAGTTCCACAAGACTCTAACTTCCAAAACGATTCAACTTGTCTGTTAAGAGTTATGTCTTCCGTTGCAACAAACATGTTATGGACGACCGAAGGCTGTACATTTGAACCGTCTCCAGTGCGACCGAGAATAGAGAAACCAAGACAGGATCGTATTGCTACCGGAGCTCGAGGACCACCGTGACGAACTTCAAGAGGGATAAAGGCTTCTGGAACATTAGTCCCAATAATAATGGAAATCTTCTTTCGTTCAACGTCAGGGAATGGCACGTCCTGGAGATGCGACCATCGTGATCTATCGTTGAACACAAGTCGATGACGTAGAGGGATCTTCAATTCTTTGCCACACCAAGCCTTTGTCAGCTCCAAGCGTTGTAGTAGTATAGAACTTGAGGCTACCGGCACACTTTTTATTTTTTTTGCCAAAAACTGCCTCAGAATGCTCGGATTCAGCAAGGAGAGTTGTTTGAGACGGTAAGCTTTTTAAAAAATTTTTTTAAGTATAACCAAACGGGACGAAAAGGGACCCCAACCCAAAAAAAAAAATGTTGGAATTCATCAAGAAAGGATGTTTGAAAGGACAAACTTTTTTTTCCCATCCTTTTTCCATCATTTTTCCGTCTTTTTCCCTTTTATATTTTAAAAAATAGGTTTTATGAGTTATAGCGTTTTTTGAAAACGCCCCAGAGCGATCAGAGTTTTGGTTCTGACACACATCTCACTTACTCCCCGATTTTTGTTCAGATACTTTTGTCTTGTGTTGGTACACGTGTTTCCCCACAGTTATACCACCAGATAGTAGTCCGAGACATGGTATGTACGGTGTGATCATGGCTACAACTTTACCAACGTCACTTTTTAACAGTTTGTCTTTTTGTAATTCGTTGTCTAGCTCCTCAGAGCTTTCTACAGCGTCCAAACCACCGAGAACATTAGAGAATCTACTGATCAGCATATCAGTCAGGAATTCGTTAGCTCTTTCCATTCTTCTGGCCTCATATTCAGCGTACAGCTTATCCACAACCTTTACCGACGCTTTTTGAGGATTACGCGTAATTCTCCATATCTTCTCTCATTGGGTTTTCCCAGAGGATTACGCGTAATTCTCCATATCTTCTCTCATTGGGTTTTCCCAGAGGATTATGCGTAATTCTCCATATCTTCTCTCATTGGGCTTTCCCAGAGGATTGCGCGTAATTCTCCATATCTTCTCTCATTGGGTTTTCCCAGAGGATTGCGCGTAATTCTCCATATCTTCTCTCATTGGGTTTTCCCAGAGGATTGCGCGTAATTCTCCACAATCGATTCTCTTATGGTTTTCCCAGAGGATTATGCGTAATTCTTCACCGCTTCTCCCGTTGGGTTCTCCCAGAGAATTACGCGTAATTCCCCACAGTCAGTCTTGTTGTCTGAGTAAATTAAATATTCTTATGTCCGTACGCGTAGGAGCTGACCCCATCTTCCAGCAGGTATCTCTTATCATCAAAGCATGAGAGTGACACCTTATTTATCTCATAACTACCCAGCTCATGTTTTACACTTCGGATGGTTTTCATTTTTTGAAATACCTGTTTTTTACCAAGTAATACGTTTTTGTAGTTTTCGTGTTTGATCTGTTTCTTAGTGACACTCTTCTTAATTCCCTTCGCGGTCTTTCCGCCTGTTCCGTCGTCTTTCAGGTATGAATACATCTTACTTTTGAGACCAATGAATTCGGTTATGGGAATGCCAGCCGCCTCGTCCTTCATCTTTCCAATAACCTTCTTGTTCGACTTGTTGTGATACGGTGAACTCTCCGGATAATCCGAATTGTCAAAAATATCTTTGTCAGCCCAGAAGTCCTTATAAACGTCTTCCGCCTCAATCTCATATGTCAGGCTGTCCGTATCTGTAAACAGCAACTTAGCCCTACTTCCGTATTTCTCTAACACATAATTGTAATGAAAATCATACATCAGGGTTTTCGATAGATCCAGAATACACATACCAACATATGCTGGTCGGTTCAACGTCAAGACTTCCTTAATCTTATGAACGGCAACCAGGTTTTCGTTGAATATTTTGGCGGACACGAAGGTTGGTTTAGAAGTCAGCCTCAACAGCTTTTCCTCACTGGTGACCAACCTAACATCCACACGCTTTCTCAGGTTTTCCATCGTCTTACCGAAGACGCTGTTGTTCATCAGCTTGAAGAAGTCCTTTTCGAAGGCGTTCCTAGCGGTGGTTCTCTTCACCGTGTTGAAGTCGATGTACTGCTTCAGCCAAGCCGACTGTTCGAACAACAAAACCCGGTGAACTTTTTTTACCCTCATCCCAAGCCTGACGTACAGCTGTAGGTTTCTGTAGTGGACAACATACCGTTTCTTTCCCATCAGGTTGGTTACCAACTTACTCACACCACCAACGCTGACGCCGAACTTCCTCTTAATCTCAGAACAATACCCCGACAACATATCTTCCCGTATTTCCATCTTTTCAGGGGCTAACGGATAGTCGTTG
Organism: Corallium rubrum; assembly: GCA_964035015.1. Lineage (NCBI taxonomy): Eukaryota > Metazoa > Cnidaria > Anthozoa > Scleralcyonacea > Coralliidae > Corallium > Corallium rubrum. The sequence continues at coordinate 30,038 of CAXIUP010000215.1, read as the reverse complement.
TGTAGGTTGTGGAGTTCAGGAGGATACTCAAGATCAACCTCAAGTATCATTCCAGTCCGACTGTCATTTTCCGGAAGTTCCCAGGCTAGGTTTTTCAGCTTAGATTCACTCATCCACCTGAATCCACCAGTCGGAAGGCACTGGCTCATTGCCCAACCATATAGATTGTTGGCGTCCAGGTACATTATATACTTCACAGCCTCGTCCTCACTATACCCCTTCATATATGGGTTGTTGGCTTTCCCATACCTATTGGCTATGTAACTGACACCACCTCTCAATCCTTTCTCAATGAACTGGAACATGTCGATGTCGGTCATTAGCTCCAACGTAACCCCAGTCATCTTCAGCATGGCGTCCCATGCCAACCCAGGTGAGGTGAAGTAATGGCAGGGGTCCATCCCATAGTACTGAACACAAGTTTTCCTAAAGTTCTCAAAGACGTCAGCTAACAACAGAACATCCGATTTCAGGTACACGTCATGATAATCCCCCATCGTTCTCATCTCAAACTCTCTCCAAACCTCCAAAGCATGGGAATACTGTTTATCGGTTATCGGTTCATCATTCAACACACTATAAAACTCATCCTTCGGAGGCAACTCTGTTTCCTCAAACCGATTGAAGCTATCCATATAGTCATAAGGGTAAACACCTTTTGCCTTCATAAGATACAATCGGTCACCAAACTCCTCAGCTGTGTATCTGAGGGAGTCAGCCGGGAGATTTCCAACCAACCTATCCAATGAACTACTCATGAACTGAAGACTGTCCAGAAACACAAGGTTTTTACCTAACATGAAGGCCATGTACTTCTCCATATTATTTGGAATGACGTTAATCTCCTGTCCGAACTTTCCAATCTCACTCATGATGAGATGACTATCATAACCCCTCAGGTTATGTAAGATGACTGGTATTTTATCAGTCATTCTGTGATTTCTGTTACAAAGCTGATGGGCCGATCCCCGATATCTTCCCGTCACATGACAGTGGTCCCGAACCCTAACATCCTCTGCTGTGTACTCCCGGCCACAGATGTGACACCCGTTGGAGTCTCTGAAGTCCGCCCTGTCGGAATCAGTCAGAACCACGCCCTGGTTGAAGTGCTCTTTCCGGGTACCCTCACAGTACTCCACTTCTTCCAACATCTTTCCAATGAACTTGTTGACAGCACCAGGGCCTCTATACACCTGCACATCCTTACTGTATCTGTCGTCATAACAACAGACAACCTTATACCCATAACCACAATCAGTATGTTTCTGATACTTATCCATGTACGGTCTCTTCTCTTTCTCCTCTCGGTCTGACTCCGGCACCTCCGGTCTATTGACCTTTTCCGTGATCGCCTCGAAGTCAGCGTACACAACAAACGGAACGTTTAACTGTTTATGGAAATTACTGTACCTCAGCACGTTCTTACCGGGGTCAGGCATTCTAACAGCCTGTTTACCATTCACACTGATACACACAATCTTATGCCTATCCAGAACCTCCGTTGAGCTGAAACATTGGAGGCAGTAAACACAGAAGTGTTTTTTCCTCTTGTGTTTTGTTTTGTTGTACATAAACCTATCAAAGTCCCTGATGAGGACGTAATGTTTGTTGTTCCCGTTGGTTATAATCAGGAGGTTCATGAGGTCTGTATAACCCGTTTCCTCTGATACGTAAACCGGAAAGGTTAACCCATCCTCATAACCAAAGACGTTGATACGTATCTCATTCTGTTTCTCCACCCGGTTGTACTGTTTTTGGGTCACAGGGAAGCTGATTCCACTGTAATCCAAGTCGTCAACATGGTTCCGGTACTTTGTGACCCTTTGTGGGTTCTCTGGGACGGGAAACTTATGAGCCAGATGACACCACATAAAACACCTGTCATCACCATTCTTAACGTTGATCAACCCCTTCCGACTATTCTTCAACTCCTTAGGGAGGTCTACGTATGACGAGCCTTCCAGTGGACTGTAGACAGTCAGATTAACGTAGTGACCGTCGATTGACTCCACCGTCCAGCCGGATCCCTCGCTTATCCATCGGGCTATCCTAGCCACCACCTCCTCATTCGCGGTGTCAACGTCCTGACCGATCTCACCGCCGTTGATTATAGTTTTGATGTGGCTGTTGAAGTGAGCCGTCTTATAAGTTGTTCCGTCGGACACCTCCTTCTCAAGCGTTACGACCAGCGTTTCAGCGAACTTCAACCCCCTCATCTCAGTCAGCTCCCGGCGTAGCAGCCGTACCACATCATTCCTGAGGGCGTTTACCTGCTCCAACGGGTCCTGACTCACAACAGAACAACTGAACGACTTGGTCTTACCCCTCAGAGCTCTGTCTAACTGATTTATGTTGTAACCGATTAGTCTCTCGTATAGACGGGGGTCTATATCATCGGAATAGTCAAACATGTCAGGGTCTAAGTCGTCGTCCTGGTGGATCATGACATCTGGGTCGCTCATCGTTATAACAGGGGTGATCACATTTCGTTAGGTGTCGCTCCAACCACTTGGTGTAGAACCTGTCCGGGATACGGTTCCAACCAAGCTCCTTATACACAATCCCAAACAGATTGTCGTCAAACAGATCCTTCGTTTTCCCCTCCCTAAGATCCTTCAGACCACTCAGTAACCCAATCCCTCTTCTTGAGCACAATCTGATGATGTAGTAATTGTATCTGGACAGGTTACGACCTCTTATCAGACCCTTACTTCTCATCACCCGAAGAACCTCGGAAAAGTCTGCTAAAACAACGTCAACGGCTGTGTCCCTGACAACTCTAACAAGTCTCTCCCTCATCCAATGATTTCTCGAATGCTCACTCCTACGACCGGCCGCCCGATATCTCCCAACAACATATCCATACTCCGTGTCACCACATCCTGGACAGGAATACATCTCGGTTTTAACCTTTACACGGAACCTGGAACAATCCTCACACCACAACTTCGTACGTACTACATCTGGGTGGATCCCAAGCCGGGGCTTCAATCCCCATCTGCTTACAGACCCATTCAACGCCCGAAGACGGCAAGTCCTTCAACCCCTCCGGTAAGTCCGACCAGGAAACAGACATTATAACTAAGCCCTAACAAATCCCCTTAACCCCTACAAAACAAACCTAGACACCAAATACCCACCAACCAGACCAACAGACCCAATAAACAGGGTTTGATACTCTTTCATCTCACTCGATGGTTTGTAATAGTCAGACAACTCAGGCTTTGGTTGGGACGACCCAACGACCTCAGCCTGCTCCAACCTATCCTTCAGCAGATCCAGAGCGTGGTTCGTTGTGTTGATGTCAGCGTTGGCGTCAGACAGCTCCTGCCTCATCCTCTGTATCCTATCCTTCTTATCCACCTCGCCTTCATACCATTTCTCCTTCGCCCTAGCCAGCTGCTCAAGGGCGTGGTTGTGTCTCTTAATCTCAGCCTCATATCCGCTGTGATTTAACTTTGAAAACATGAATCCAGCACCCGCGAAGGCCAAGGCGTTAAACAGTCCACCAGCAACCACACTAGCCATATATATAACTAGACATAATACACTTCGTTACAGAGATTCGATAATAGAATGGATGTTACGCCTTTCCCAATACGGAATTCTGATTATCTGATAACCGTTGTTCTCGGCGTACTCGTCTTTCATCCGATCGTGTTCCTTCTGTACCTTAAAGCGTCTTTCTGCCTCTTCCTGAGTAAACTTACCAGACCAGGTGGAAGGGCTGAAATGTTGTTCACCATCATACTCAATAAGTAAGAAAAAACCATCGCTAAGAGGTACCGCGAAGTCATACCTCAGAAGGCCGCCACCCAACCCCACTAACCCATCAAAGGTTTTCTCCCTAACCGCCTCAATTCTGTTAACACGTAAAGCATCCCACACATCTCTTTCTCCCCTAGAGATAGGGGGTAGCCAACGTGTCTCGACCTCCACGCTCATAGTAACCACTGCGTGTGGAACCCCCTTAGGCTACTTGGGCTTTGAAAAAGGGTCAACCGGCAGGTACCCCTTCGACTGGGCATATTTAATCCCAACTGTACTAATTCCAACGGCCAGAGCCAGCTTGGCGGTACCCCGTCCAGACTCAGGAGTACTCAAAGGTTCCCTCAGGACCTTCTTCGAAGCCATGGAGACCGCCACAGCTCCGCCTGTAATCAGGAGGGCGTCGTAGAACTCGTTCATCAGTTCTTTTCGGTCGGTGGTTGACATTATACTAACACATATTTCATTCGTCGAAGGTGTCTAAGACTGGGGAAGTCCGGACGGGGTTCTGTGGTTTGACAGTTCCTTCCATTACCTTCTCCTCGTCAACGGTTTTCAGCCTCTGAACCTCCCTTTTCTCCTGCCTCATAGTGTAATAAAGTGAGGCCCCACCGATAACCAACCCAACGGTTCCAATCAGATATCCGTAATAAGCTGACCGGCCACCAACCCCAGGACCAATCTCAGCCGCCAACCGTTCTCTGGCTTTCCTCTCCTTGGCTGCCTTTGATATCTGAGCCAGTCGTTTACCAGCCTCCACCCGTTTCGGATCCTTGGGTTTCTCCGTCTTAACCGCTGATGTTACCTTAGGGACTTCTGGGGTTTTCTCAGACTCGTCAGCCATCTATACACTAATCTATGTCTCATCTGTGAGGTCATCGGCTGGAGTCTCTGGGGAATCTGTGAGACCAGGGGCGTAGGAAGCAGTGTTACTTTGGGGGGGCTACTTGAGTTTGTGTAATGCGCATTCGCGGCTTTGCCACAAATCCGCCTAGGGGGTCTGGGGGCATGCCCCCTCCCCCCGAAAATGTTGAAATTTGTAAGTCCAAGAAACACATTTTAGGCTATTCCTGGCAGGCAATTTCCGGAAAATTAAATTGCCAGGCAACCAGGCAAGGATCACATGCAGACATTTTCAAGTGCTGTGTTAAAAACAGTCAGACTACATAAATATTCAGGAATTCACTTTTACTTAACAAGTTAACTCAATATACATATGACGGTCATATGACGAATTTCCCGTTATGTACGAAAGAAATTCATATTTTTATGGTGTTAGGACGATTTATTTTTTATTTTTATAAATTATTACCAACGATCTCTTTAACTCATTTAATCTCAAACCGTAGTTGGGCAAAATATTGGGGGGACTAATATCAGCACGTTAAAATATTGGGGGGGCTGCAGCCCCTTAGCCCCCCCGGTTCCTACGCCCTTGTGTGAGACCGTCGGCTGGAATCTTTGAGGTTGTTTCTGAGGAATCTATGAGACCATCGGCTGGGATCTCTGAGGCTGTTTGTAGGAAGTCTGTAGGGGTTTCTAAGACCGTCGGCCAGACAACAACAGACTCAGTCACGTAGTACTCTCCCCTACGGTTCCTCCTAACACAATGTCCCATCACCCCAATAGCTCTTCTAAGGGCGTGGAAGACAATCAGTACGGGTCGTCTAAGTCTCTTTGGAATCTTCATATAAAATACGGGAGGTCTAGGGCTGTACCGTGTACCTGGGGTATAATGACTGGGACAAAGCTCGGTGCTCGGCTGACCGCCCTCGACGGAAACATCGGTGTGGGAAAGACAACGTTCGCTATACCATTCGCTGTAAGAAATGGTTATTACCTTGCTGAGGAGCCAGTTGACGACAACCCATACCTCGAAAGGTTTTACGCCGACCCCGGGAGGTGGGCGTATGAAATGGAGACCTGGTTTCTCCGTGAGAGAATCGACATCTACCTAGAGGCTCTGGAGTTAATCAACGAAGGGAGGAATGTGATTGTGGAGCGAACACATCACAGCTGTCTGGTTTTCACTAAGAACTGGCGTAATGGGTGGATAACCGACAAACAGTTCTCTGAGTATTCCCAGGTCTTCCACTCACTAAACAACCTACTCCCAACCCCCGATGCCCTACTATTCCTAAAAGCCTCGGTTGACACCTGTTACGACCGGATGCTTAGGAGAGGTCGGAAATGTGAAGCCGGTGTGACTAAGGATTACCTCGGATGTGTAGGGAGGTACATGGGGGAGATGACTGAGGACATAGCCCTTGAGGGGACTAAGGTGGTTACCCTCGACTGGGAAGACTTCGGTCCGGATGAGTCGGAGGTGGTCGGTACCCTCAGTGGGATCCCTAGTGGATTTCACGGTTGGATGGCTCGTGTGAACGGTCGGGACGTCTACATACCAGAGATCGTCAGTCAGGTCCGCCAGGCCCGGCATGCTCAGCTGAGTCGTAGGTCCTATGGTACCGTGTAATCATACTGTCGGTGTGTGGGCAGACCTCAGTCACAATGTCGTCGAGTACACGGACGTCGGATAGGAAGACAGTCTCATCGTAGGAGACTCCACGTAGGAAGCTTCTTATTTGTGTCAGAACCTTGTGGTAGTTGACGTGAGCAAACTCACAGTTTTCCAGCCTACCAGGCATCCCCGACTTGGTTATGTACCCATGGATCAGGACGCCAGGACCGGCTATGGTTCCGAGGATCAGTGGGTTAGCTGTGACACCACCAGCTATTCCCCCAACCACAGTCAACCCAATAGAGACCGTTTCAAGGATCATTTTCAGTCTCTTCAGTCGGGTGTGTTTCCACTTGTAACAGGTCGCTAACCTGTGGTAATACGAATAGAGCCGGGTTAGAGAGTCCACCTCAGCCGATTGGAGGTTTTTACTAATGTGGTTGAAGCTGACGACGCTTTTTCTTTTTCTCTTCATTCTAATTACAGATCATATTCAACCATGGTCCTGTTACAAATCCTCTCAATCTCAAGACCCCCCAAACGACCCTCTACGACTTTCATACCGTAAAAGTTGATGTCTGAGTAATACTTTTTAAAACTGTTTAACCCGAAGACATCCATATAAGATGTCCCTATGTGATCGATGTTACTGATAAAAAATGAGTCCCTCAGTATCTCACCATTTATCCTAACGTGTGACACTCTAAGTCCGGATAGCCAGTGGGCAGATATCAGAACCCTCTTTCCAATGAACTTCGCTGGAATTGTGCACTCGTGAATCCTATGTGGTGACGACCCATCTATAAACAGTTTGTCATTTACCCCAGCTATGAACCCAATGCTTTTGCCAAGACTGTTGTCATTATTGGAAACAATCATTTCCCAGGTACCCGACGCCGGTCTTACACTGTTTCTCTTAACCACAACGAAAACCGAAACATCGGTGAACATAAATCTGGGTATGCTAACGTGGAAGCCTGTTCTTATCGTCGTCTCAGGGTAAAGGAAGTGGTGGCCACCGGTGGTGCTCAGCTGTGGGTTGACACTAGGGGGTCTCCAAAACATGGTTGAGTTGGTTTTGGTCTCACCGTCCCTGTCTTCTATGTAATCAACAAAGGGAGGGAGTTTGGAGACGGCGTTCTTACTGGCCCTGGTTACGTTCAGATCAAAGATAACTCCGTGGTTACGGGCCTTTATGTGAGCTTTCAGTCTGTCGTTGAGTTGTTTATTAGTGACCGGTCTGCTGTAACCATAAAACAGACTCATATACTATAGGACAGATACTCAGACGCGACTACAGGCCGTACTCAGCCATAACCTCCTTACAAATCCTCCCGATCTCGGGTTCCCCCAGACGACCCTCCACAACCCTCATACCGTAGAGGTTGATGTCTGAATAAAAACTTTTCAGGCTGTTTACCCCGAGGACACTCAGGTAGGGTGTTCCCAGCTGTCCGATGTCACACATAGAGTATGAGTCTCTCAGTATCTCACCATTTATCCTGACGTGTGACACCCTAAGTCCGGATAGCCAGTGGGCAGATATCAGAACCCTCTTCCCAATGAACTTCGCTGGAATTGCACACTCACGAAACCTAGACGGTGTCATCCCACCGAAAACCAGTTTGTCACTCACCCCAGCCTTAAACCCAAGGCTTCTACCATCGTTAACATTGACATTGGAAACAATTGTTTCCCAGGTACCCGACGCCGATCTCACACTATTCCTCTTTACCACAACAAAAACTGAGACATTGGTGAACATGAATCTGGGTACGTTAGCCTGGAAGGCCGTTCTTATCGTCGTCTCAGGGTAAAGGAAGTGGTGGCCACCGGCGGTGTTCAGCTGTGGGTTGACACTTGGGGGTCTCCAAAACATGGCTGAGTCGGTCTCACCGTCACTGTCTTCTATGTAGTCAACAAAATGGAGTTTGGACACTGCGTTTTTACTGGATCTGGTTACGTTCAGATCAAAGATGACCTTGTAGTCGGGCTCCGTGTTAAGGACCTCTCTCAACCTATCGCTGAGTTGTCTATTAGTCACTGTGTCCAGTCTGTTGTAACCATAGAACAGACTCATATACTATAAGACGTATTTACTGAACAGATACCCAGACACAGCTGTTAGGACCAGTAGGATTCCCAACTCATTGTCTGGTCCCCCGTCCTGACCGGCGGGGCGTTGTGCCTTCTTCGGGGTTGGTGTGGTTGTCTCTAGACTTCGGTCAGTTGGTGTGGGCTCCAGGGGTTGGGTGTTGTCTAGTGAATCAAGATGATTCCCACCATCCTGATGAGTTTTTTTCGGGTCTGGATTGGTGTGAGCCGTAAAGTAATTAACACCATGGTTCATGCCAAATTTCATACTGTCATTTGCAACCTGCAGTTTGTTGTTGTAGCCAACAATCGGATTTTTAAGAATTATAAGGTTGGATGGTAACAGCCAAAGACTTGGTGAAACTGCTAGATTTAGGACGACATTCGTGTCTGTCACCGCTTCATTCATAAGGTTTATCCATGTAGCCGTTTTGTAGTTGATAATACTATCGTGAAACAGTACCCTGAACACTTCCTGGGCCTCCGGTGCACTCGTCTTATCATCATTATATATGCTCTGTTTTATTCTTGCCTGAGCACCAAGAATGGAATAAACATAAGCCTCGATGGACTTATTCAGATACAGTAAACCTATCCTGGTAAAACCATTTGTCCGTAAAGGGATGAACCTTCTGTAGTGTGTCTCATAGTCACTATTGAGACGCCACATCCACTCACGGAACGGACGGTTGTGTTTGTAACCAGAGTGAGGGTTAATCAGAAACTTTTTTTCTCTGGGTATGTTCACCATGTTGTCAATCACATCATGCCCAACGCCAAACTCTCTCATTATGTCACTCTTCTTTTCCGTTATAAGACGTTCTAGTATACGTCGCGTGGTGAAATAGAGGTGGAAACGCATGATAGAGGAGACTACTGGGTAGACGTCGTCTGAGAATTTTAGGTGTTCTACCCCAACGCCACAGCAGTACGAACTGAGATAAACAGCAAAGATGAGCTGATAATAAGGTTCACCGTCATTCCACCATTTCGCGATGTCCGTCCGCTTCCCTGGGTTCAGGACTGGTAACTTTGCCATAAAAAAGTCTTGACCGTTAACGTAGACTCTGAAATTGTTAAGGTCGTAGTCTATGGCGTTGTCTGATAGATACGTGAACTTTGAAAAGTCATATTTCCCCTCAATGTCCCTCTCCCAGTGTCGTTTACCCTGAATCTTCTGTACCGTACCACCACCTTGCCATATCTTTGGAAATCTGGGCGGTGGTTTATTTATTGTTAAATACTTGGTGTAGTCTTTGTTGCTCTTAAACTCCGCGTCACCAGTGTAGATGTATGAGTCACCGACAGGTCCGAAGAACACACCAGGCTCTGACTGACCGAAGATTGAATCAGTTATAAACTTGGTTCTATCGGCGTATGGGTATTTGGTGAAAAACTCTCTCAGAGTCTTACTCATATATCATAGGTTAGGTTATATGGACGCTGGGGTTGGGCTGGAACAGGAACTGAGAGATATATGGTATAATCCGAAAACAGGATATCAGTCGGCTGAACGATTGTATCAGAAGGCAGTGGGAGAAGGTCTTGATGTGAGTAGAAAGGCAGTGAGGGATTGGCTTAAGACACAGGGCACATACACGAGGTATAGGCCGGTTGTGAGAAAACATAAGTTCAGACAGACGTTTGTCAGCCACCTTGGTGAACAGACACAGATGGACTTGGTTGATATGGGGAAGTATAAGAACCAGAATAAGGGGTATTACTGGATTCTGACGGCTGTTGAGATTCTGAGTCGGTATGCTTTCGCCGTTCCCGTTTACAGGAAGGACACGAAAAACATGACCGAGGCTGTGGATAAGCTGTTGGGACAGTTCAGAGGTCGCTTTGGTGGCTACCCCGACCTGGCTCAGTTCGACGACGAAAAGGAGTTTTATAACGTTGGTGTGAAAGGTCTGCTAAAGGAACGTGGTGTTGAGTACTTCAGTACGTTTTCGGACAAGAAAGCAGCAGTCGTCGAACGGTTCAACAGAACACTTAAGACTGCTATGTGGAAGTACTTTTACACCAAGGGGACTTATAGGTGGATTGATGTCTTGGGCGACCTCGTTGAGGGTTATAACAACACAAAACACAGTGTCGTTCTGATGAAGCCTAAGGACGTGAATAAGTCAAACGAGAATCAGGTTTGGAATACGTTGTTCGGTCATCACTTTGGTGATCACCCCTTACCCAAGTTCCGGGTCGGAGATACCGTAAGGGTGTCAAAGTACAAGAGTATATTTACAAAGGGTTATGAGGCCAACTTCACTGAGGAAATCTTCAGGATAGTGAAGGTCATCCGTGGTGATCCAAACGTTTACGAAATAGAGGACGCTGAGGGTGAGTCGATTATTGGGAAGTTCTATGAGGAGGAGTTGTCGCCGGTGAATAAGAAGGATAATGTTTATAGAGTGGAGAAGGTGCTGAAGAGGAAGAGAGTCGCTGGGAGGAAAATGGTGCTGGTCAAGTGGTTGGGTTATGGTGATAGGCACAACTCATGGATACCCGAGAGTGACGTACAAAACCTGGGCTAATGTATACCCGGGTAATGAGGTTAACATTATTCATTGAAAACGGTGAGAAGACTGTCTATTTCGAACAACCTATCATGGTGACAGGTCCAAGACCACAGGTGATGCTGAAGAAAGCGACGATATACTGGAACTATAACAATGTGGTGTCAGGTCTGAACGATAAGGTGTCGTTTAATGGTGTTGAGACATCCGCTCCTGAAGGTTATTTCAACTTTGACGCGATAGAGACGTTTGTTAAGGGCTTAGCCGGGGGTCTGTTGGGGACGGTTGAGTTTGGGAAGAATGTTTACAACGGAACTTCTAAAGTGAAAACGTCTGAAAAGCTGAAGCTTGGAAAGATGGGTCTTCTTTTGGGTTTTGGTGAGAACGATGTGATAGATGTCGGTGGTGGTGGGTGGACGAATAGTCCGAATCAGGTGGACATCAACAGAGGGTTAAGGTATGTTGGGATCTCGTGTGACGCTGTTGAGAGTGAGAAGAGTCTGGACAATGGGAGGAGGAGTAATCTGATTGGTACTCTTCCGATAACCTCTGAGCAGAGTCTGAAAGGGAGTGTACAGCACTACACAGACATTGAGTCGAAAGCTGAAATCCGTAAGGGTGTTTATGGTAAGATGACCTTTAGGGTTTGTGGGAATAATGATCATTCAGTAGGTCGGCCGATTGGGATTGGAGCTGTTCTGCTGGAGCTGTACATAGGTTAGTATATAATGGCTGATGGAGAAGTCAACATCGGAATGGATGATCTTAACAAAGAGGAAGAGAGAGTAGAGGGTGAAAAAGATACCGGCGAGACGAGCTTCACCGATGGAGATCAGAGAAGAAGACTGGACGATTTGACAGGCCGCCCCACGTTAGGTTCAGATGATATGACGCGCGTAACACCAGACGAAAGTGTTCCTAATACTGGTCGTGATTCTGGAGCAATGAAGAGGGCTATCATAGAGGATAAAAAGAAAATCTTTAAAGAAGAAAAGGATCTCGGATTTACGGTGAATGTGGGGGATGGTAAAGCATCTAGGGAACTGCTCGAACAAACTGAATTTACTATTGGTAAAGGTGATAAACCTGTCAAAGCGACCTTCAGAGGTAAGGTAGTTATGGTACGTAAGACAGGTGGTGGGATTAGGCGTAGTGGAGATCAAAAAGTTGATAGATATGTCGAGGATTTTGATAAGCTAATAGAAGAAGCTAAAGCTGAGCACTCTAAAAAAATTACAGGAGCCGTCGAGGAGATTAACAACGACCCTACAACCTCTCAGGAAGTTGTGGATGACATAAGGTCACGGACCAACTCAGCGATCAACGATCGGGTTGAGGAAAGAGTAGAGAATCTACAGAAGGAGGCGGAAGAAATAGCTATACCCAAACAGGAAGTAAGAGAATTCGCTGGGACACTCCACCCAAAAGGCACAGATATGGAGAAGATTGAGACTCTTGAATCTCTTGAAGGACAGATCAATCTCTACAGATTAAAGGCACTGAGAGAAGCCGACCCAGCTAAGGAACAATTCTACAAAAGCGCCAGAGAAGCAGCGGAACTAAAAGCAGACAGCATACGAATTAGGATTGGTGAGAGACCTAAATATGAGGAGGCTATGTCTATCCTAAGCGATGAAGTGGAGAATAATGACCTAAATAGGTTAGAAAAGTTTAAGAGGTGGGCCAGGGAAAATATGGTTGGTCTGTCTGCCATAGCCATCACCATAGCTGGAATCATAACCACAATAGTTGTTGCTGCTAGAAAAGCTGTTTCGGGGGGAGCAAAAGCCGTTGGTGGTTTCGCTAAGGCACTCGCTAATCTGGGTAAGAAGCTGGGACCTCTGTTAGCACCACTGTTCAGCCTAGTAGCACAGGTTCTGACTTGGGGAGCAAAAGGGATGGCATGGTTAGCCAACAATCTGTGGGTTCTAGCCATAGCTATGACGTGGTTCTTGTATGACTACTGGAAAAACAGAAAATAAAACCTGTTATGTAGTATATGACCAACAGAAGTCAAACAGAGCTGTTACCTGGATTCAGACGGGCGAGAATGTCGGAGATCAAGGGGAGTAGGGCAAGACATACGGTTACCATGAACCCCAACAAAGTCAACCCTGGTGAGGACCTCTACATCGACATACCAAAGCTAAAACCTGATAGTTGTTTGGTCCCGGGTAGCTTTCATCTATTGTTCGACTTTAAGAACGTTAATACCAAGTCGTGGTTCCTAAACAATCTCTCCAGACTCCTTGTTGAAAGGTTGGTTGTTAAGCTAGCCGGTGAGACTGTTTACGATAACACGGGTGAAAGTGTCCTCGGTGTGTACAGGGATCTCTGGCTACCGAAGAGTGTGAGGGATCAGATGGTTGGGTATGGGATTGGCCCAGAGAACCTGAGAAAGTTGATGTCTAAGGACGACAGTGGGGCTTCCTCTGGGGACGCTGAGAAGGTAGCTGACGCTCTGATGCTCACAATCCATGGAGTGAGGATGAAGGTGAGACTGGATAAGATCCTCGGGGACCACGGACTCTACGCCCCCTTTGAGATGAACAACAATTTCCGATATGTCATCAGTCTGCCGAAAGCGAGTGACATTATGGTGGCCCAGTCAAGTGAGTCTGTTGATGGGTACACACTGGAAAACCTCGAGCTGGAGTATGAAACGATTGATAACACCGACATCGCCAGTGAGATAACGTCGCTGTACACAGCTGGCCGGTCGCTGTCCTACGAGCACGTCACGTTGATGAAGTCAACTGAATGGGCGGCTGGATCAACCCTAATCAACGAACACATTAACCTTCCACGTAAGTCTATGAAAGGGATTGTGATGATGTTCACAAATAAGACCCGGACTGATAGTGAGGAATACGTCTACCCAAACATTGAGAGCGTTAAACTAACAATTGAGGGTGTACCCAACGCCGTCTTCAGTCAGGGGATTCCAAAGAGTCGGTTCTACGATGAGGCTAAAAGACTGTTTGGTGGAAAGGAAAACACGGATCAGTTTATGACAATCCAGAAGTTCTATAAGAATGGTTTCGCTCTAGCGATTGATCTTAGAAGTATTGAGGACCGTGATAGTGTCGGAACTGGGAAAAGAATTGTTAACACACAGTCTGGGGTCCTGATTGAGATTACTAAGAAGGTGACTGTGGCTAACGTAGTCTGTCGGATCTTTGTGCTGAGCGATGGTTTGGTAAACATGGTAAACAAAAACCTGAAATCAATCCAGTATTAAATGGACCACCCATTCAATATGCTGATCGTTGGTATGACGGCTTGTGGGAAAACCTGGTATCTCCTGAAGATGTTAGAAGATGAATACTTCAGGTTCTTCGACTACATCGTTCTGCTCTGTCCAACGTTCAGCTGGAACAAAACCTACACCACCTGGAAATACACCTCCGACCCGGACTTCATAGCTGTGGATTGTAACCAGGACGACGTTGAAATTGTGCTAGAATATGTTGTTCGGATATTCAAGGGATCCAAAACACTGATAGTCCTCGACGACTGTGCCAGTGGACAACCCGTAAAGAACAGAACAAGTGAGTTGGTTAAATTAGCCTTCAGCGCCCGGCACTACAATCTCTCAACTATCGTAATCACACAACAGCTAACAGCTATCACAAAACCTTATAGGGAGAATATCAGTAAGTTAGTAACGTTCTACAACCCCAACAAAACCGATATGAAGGTCATCACTGATGACTACCTGGGTGGTTTAGACCGTGAAAACGTCATAGGGATAACTGAAAAGCTAAAAGAAAACAAATACGCTAGGCTTGAAATTATGTTAAGGCATCCGTACGCGTATAAGGTGGTCATCCCAAAATCTGATCTATAGTAAGATGGCCGAAAAGAAAACTAAAACGGCGAAAGTTGGGAAAAAAATCAGGACACCCGCTGTGGAACCAGCCGAGACATCTGTTGGGGAGCCAAAAACGGAAATACCTACTGAAATCCCCAACCTTGTTGATGAGCTCGTCAATGATCTGAAAAAGACTGAGGAAACCAGCCCAACACCCCCACCAACCGATGACACCAACAAGAAGAGGAGTGAACTGATAAAACTATCAGAGGATGGTGAGGTAACTCAGTCAGTCAACTACATCAAAAAAGCGTCGGTAAAGGTTGTGGATAAGCTGTACGCTGAATATGAGGCCAGAAGAATGGAAAGAGCTAACGAATTCCTGACTGATATGCTGATCAGTAGATTCTCTAATGTTCTCGGTGGTTTGGACGCTGTAGAAAGCTCTGAGGAGCTAGACAACGAATTACAAAAAGACAAACTGTTAAAAAGTGACGTTGGTAAAGTTGTAGCCATGATCACACCGTACATACCATGTCTCGGACTACTATCTGGTGGTATAACTGTGGGGAAACACGTGTACCAACACAAGACAAAAGTATCTGAACAAAAATCGGGGAGTAAGTGAGATGTGCGTCAGAACCAAAACTCTGATCGCTCTGGGGCGTTTTCAAAAAACGCTATAACTCATAAAACCTATTTTTTAAAATATAAAAGGGAAAAAGACGGAAAAATGATGGAAAAAGGATGGGAAAAAAAAGTTTGTCCTTTCAAACATCCTTTCTTGATGAATTCCAACATTTTTTTTTTTGGGTTGGGGTCCCTTTTCGTCCCGTTTGGTTATACTTAAAAAATTTTTTTAAAAAGCTTACCGTCTCAAACAACCCTCCTTGCTGAATCCGAGCATTCTGAGGCAGTTTTTGGCAAAAAAATAAAAAGTGTGCCGGTAGCCTCAAGTTCTATACTACTCGTTGTGGTTCATCATCTGTAAGGGATTCTACGGAAAGATTTACTCTACAACCATGTTGCACGTCATTATCTTTGTTCACTGTTGACAGAAACAATTCGTCAGGTTGGCCTTGTAAATTCAACTTCAACGCCAATGAAGGGTCCACCAAAGTTATCTCTGATCCTGAGTCGAGCATGGCGTATGTTGTTACAGCTTTCCCGAGTTTTCCAAAAACACGCAGAGGAACAACTTGTAGAAGAACAGCATCCGAACCCTTCACAACAGCTCCATTGTAGGAGGAAGTTGGCACATCACTGCTGTCCTCCTGAGTGGATTTTAGATAGGTACTTTCTAGGACAGCCGTATTGTAAGATGATGTCTGTACGCCATCGCTGTCCTTTTGAGTGGATTTCGGATTATTCTCTTTCTTCTGCTGCTTTGGCATGTGTAGCAAGGTGTGATGTGATGCGCCACATCCTTCAACTCTGCACTTAAATTTACATGGCAATATGTTTAACTATGCAGCCAGATTGTAGAATTGGGTTGTTCTTCAGGCAGTTGTAACAGAGACCCTTGACCTTCACAAACTCGTTCCTCTGAAGAGGGGTCTTCTTGAAAAGATCACAGCGGTACAAAGGATGTGTCTGGGAGCAGCAAGGACAGAGTACCTCCTGGGGTGGTTTCTTCATTGCGGAGTTCCCATCACCAACTCCTATAGTCATTGTGTATTTCGGTGGTAGTTCCTCTTTCTTCTTCTTGTTTCCCCTTGAAAGGTCACCGTCCTGGGTTTTGCCCTTGATGGCATTCACAGGGTGGTTTGCAATACTTGCCCATTTGTCGACAAAGGCAGAGAAATCACTTAGCGTTGGGAAACGTTGACCCTTTTCTTCTAAATCATGTGCCAATCCTGCAAACCTTTGTTGTAGATGTTTCGGCAGTCGATTTGCCATCTCCACCAGATTCCCTTGGTTGATTTCGTGCAGGCAGTCTAAGGATTTTAATGTCGCAAGGGCTCTCGCGGTTTTATCTGCAAACTTTCGAAGTGCAAGTCTGTCACCATTTTGGATAGCAGCTCCTCTGACCAGGCCATCCACGACTGAACTCACAATTAAACATGTGCGACCATACCTCTTCTCGAGTAGTTTAAGTGCTTCATGTATGCCACCATCAACCGCCTCGAGACTTGCAACCGCTTCCTTTGCCTCACCGTCAAGAAACTGTAACAGACGCAGCGTCTTTTCTCCATCATCAAAGTCTTGCCTTGACATTACACGACTTTCAAATCTTTGCTTAAACAGTGGAAACTCCTCTGGAGAACCAGAAAATTTGTCAAGCTTTATGGTAGGAAGGCTTTGTTGGGAGGCTAATTTCTGCTGTACAGATGATATACCTTGCATTGTGGATGCTACCATGGTCAGGATATCATCCTGGGGTAAACTGGTTGAATTTGTTGGTCTCGTGGGAGATTTCAGAGGAGAAAAGGTTGATTTGTTGACAAGAAAATGTGTTTGGTCATTTACTTCAGAAACTGGCTGCTTACAATTACTGGAGTCTGAAGGCTGGTCACCGATATTGCTGGCAGAGGTCCACGTAACTGGTGGTACACCTATTGTAGGATAATTGGATGCTGGCATTGAAGGACCATCTATGTAACTTTCTGAGCGATATAATGGTTGAAAGTAAACAGGCCTCAAGTTGGAAACACTTGGTCGGCTCACATTAACTGTTGGTACCTTATAATCGAAATTTGGTGGTTGTTGAACACTTGCTGTTTTCCTTGTAGGTACTGTTGTCAGTGGATTGTTAATGTTCTTCAATAAATTTACACTTGAATTACGTGTGTCAGCTATCCTTGAAAATGGAGTCGTTGGAACAGGTGTGTCATAAACTACTTTAGTAGGTAAGACTGGGCAGTCACTCACAATGGGATGTGTTT
>CAXIUP010000215.1:0-2500 GCA_964035015.1 Corallium rubrum | reverse complement strand
TATTTTAGAAGAGGTAATTTCCACAACCAAGAGTCCTACACGTAATCCCTGTATTACTGAATTATGCCGAGGTCTGCAAGTACTGGGTATACTCTCTGCCCTCCAGCAACTTGGTCCATGTCTTGAGACCAAATGCCCCAAAAAAGGTCAATGTGCAGAATCTTTTACAAATCCTGAAGCCAAAGTTTTCTGAGGAAGGAAGCAATGCCCAAAAGCAAGAGAAAGAAACCTATCACAAGTTTGTTACCTATGTAAGGGAAGTTGGAGGAGGCAGAAGATCATGTGGACAGAAGCGCATAGTGTTAGACAACATTCTTGAATTTGTAACAGGTGCCTCAGAAGAACCAGTGCTTGGGTTTTGCATGGCTCCTTCCATTCATTTCATCCTGCCCTTTGAAACTAAAGTAGCAAATTCAAGTGAAAAAGAAGAATCTGTTGTTGTCCCAGGGTTTGTGCCTTTAGCTCACACTTGTGGGAATCTGTTAGAGCTACCAAGAGCCACCAATCAGTTTCCATTGCCCACACAAGAAAGGTTGTTTGCTTTATATGACCTAGCATTCTCACAGTCATACTTTGGTAAGGATTAATGTTACACTTACTGTTATTACTGTTGACACTTAATGTTTATTACTACAGTGTATCATATTTATGATCTTGGTAGATACATTTTTTAGTTAAAAATATCAAAGCCCAGACAATTACTTTGAAAAAGCCCATAACATTGAAGAAATGGTAAAACTGAAAATATTTATTGAACTAACGTTTCATCACTACATGCAACATCTTCAGAGTGACTAGATTATTACAATTACAAAGACTTTATACAGTCTTTGTAATTGTAATAATCTAATCATTCTGAAGATGTTGCATGTAGCGACAAAACATTAGTTCAATAAATATTTTCAGTTTTACCATTTCTTCAGTGTTATGGGCTTTTTCAAAGTAATTGTCTGGGCAGGGCTTTGTATATTTTTAACTAAGATACATTTTTGTTATGGATACATGTATTACATTTACATTCATGGTATTTTTATATGTAGTACAGTACCTGTAGTTCCTGTTAAAATTGTAATTTGTTTTGAAAACATCTTTAAACATGAGTTGTGATAAGTGTACAGGTGAACTCTGTCATTTTGACAATGATTCTAAGATGTTAGTACGAATTCATTTGAACTTGTGTACTTATATAGAGTAATTCTAATTATATAAACATGATAACAAGTTGATGCATGTTGAGTATATTCATTGTATTCATTGTATAAAATGTTGAATTTAAAATATTAAAGTGAGAAAAATTTCTTGGCCAATGCCAGATGGTTTTATTCTGCAGAATGGGTGGCAGCCTGCCATTCCTTAAATTCCTTTATATTAATGGTTAAACATTGTTCTATTTTTTGGGATGTTTCTAAAATTAATGGTGATGTTTATAATTATACTGTGCTTGTGAGGCTGAGGTGAAGTCCAATCTTTCCTGAGGCAATCATTTTCATTACAGAATTGCTACTGAACTTTGTTTTTCTTATGTTATATTAAGGTGGCACCATACAGTTTCTTGAAAAGTGGAAATTACAAGTTTAACCCTTTCCTCCTAGTCAGTGGCTCTCACTTGATGAGTAAAATCATCTGGTGTTAGACATTAAAATAACAGAGGGGTCTCTTCTGACCATCTAGGAAGACCTGATACAATGTGCATAAATATTTTGGAATAAAAATAAAACTGAATGTTATGCATAGAATAACATCCTCAGATTAAAAATTCCTACCAAATTAAAGTGGTTGCTATGGCAACAGTGACATTTCAATTGTTTGATAATTACCCTTCAATCTAATTTATTTTGAAAAAGGTAGTCCCAATTTTCTTTTTTCATTAAAACTTTCTTAATAGATGAGTGGGTAATAAATAGACTAATTTGAATATGTTTTTTTTTGAAAACATTTTTTTTTTTTTTTTAATTTATAGAATTTTTATTATATCAGCCACTTTGAAATACATCATTGTTGCCATAACAACTACTCTAGTTCTGTGTTAGTTTTCAATGCTGGGAATGTTCTCTCCATGTATGACCAGGGCCACAGAGAAAGTGTGGGGCCCAGGGCAAATTATTGATTTAGGCCACTGGTGACACATGCATGGGTCGATTGGGAGGGGGGGAGAGGGATGATGTCACACATCATAAGGTTGTGTCTACATGTTCTCAATTGGTCCCCTGGGTTGGCTAAAAATGAAATTAGTGTTACTGATCTATATGGTTTCTAGGCTTCTTTCTTATGTCAAAAACTCAAATCTCAAATATTTTAGGGCACCTTTCTCCAGTTAGGGGCCTGGGGCCACTTGCCTCCTAGCCCCCCCCCCCCTTTCAGTGGCTCTGTGTATGACCCTGGAGAGATTTATGTTTTGTTCTCTTTACATTTATTTCCCTCCCCTATAGGAACAAAGAAACCAGAAGTTGACAGCTGCATGTGGTATTTTAGAATGTGTACACTAAATAAGCAGCTCATT
>CAXIUP010000214.1:1965000-1980000 GCA_964035015.1 Corallium rubrum | reverse complement strand
CATCAAAACTGAAGAGCCGATGTACAGCGGATTTTGACGTATGGTATTTTACAAACTCGTCTCCAGTCTCTTCTTGTTCCAGCACAACTAGGCAAAGTGTGGAGCAGAGATCACATTTGTTCAAATTAGAAGCGAATTAATCTTTAATATTGTCAAGTAAAGTACCTGAAGGAAGACTAGAGCGTTCTTTGTGCTATGAGTAAACTTTTAGAAGTAATGGTGAAAGGAGTGAGTCGTTTGTAAACAACCAAATATACGAGAAATGGACGGGACATTGACGTGTAATGTTGTAACTTGTAAGTACAGTCTGTTGACTTAATTCTTTGAACGTTTTCATGGCGATAAAGTAATATAAATAAGTTTTGTGGAAACACCACGTAAAAAGTTTCTTTGCTAAGCTTTCGGCCTGTTGACTCAGGCCTTCATCAGAGCAATAATAACAAACTGTTGGCTCAAGTCATTTATAAATTAAGCAACTGATCAATTAAATCACATAAGAATACAATGGTGTATCACGTTAATTTTATTAATTAGAAAACAAAATCAAAAATGTTCTCCGAATAGGGCACGCCACGTGCTATTTAATGGCTGTCCCTCCTGAGAAATAGTGTGATGTTTTGCGATCTTAATGGATTCTCTTGTTCTTCGCGTGAAGTATTGCTTGTCGCTGGCTAAGAGTGATGACTCTTTTCACTTAACACGATGGTCATACTTCCCAGCCATTCTCGTACCCAGACCCACGCGCTGATGCTGAAGTGGCTCTGGGAATCTCTGGAAATATGAGCGTTCTGATTGGCTTTACGAAACAATGAAAAGAATTCAAACAAATTCAACAAAATAAGAATTTCACAATCTACATTCTGTTTGCCGTAAACGTTACGTTTGACATAATTTGACAAATCAAATAACAGCAATTAATACACCACATTTAAATTCGAAAATATAATACTATAAACTAATATTTATCATGTTGCGATCGTCTCTCAAAACAACAGCCTTCAATCCCATATTCTTTCGTTTCGCCAGTTGGTCTTCGATGAGTACGTTTAAAACTGAGTTGACCAAAACACTTTCTTCCCAGAGTGGGCTGATGTTCCTCATTTTAGATTGTAGACTGGTCAAACACCAGGGGAAGAAATTGATAAATACTGAATTTGCCAAATCCGCTTGGCAATACAGCTGTGAGCCTGTGATGTCTTCGACTCCACGAACGTCGTACGATGGCTGTTATGGCATCTTTCTGTTCTCTCTTTAACACTAAACTAGATTGTCCCGTTCTTTCCAAACACATAGCTTCGTTTACCTCGCGATTCATGATGGATACGATACGATTTACATGAAATTTATACACGAGATTTATTGAAAGGAGGGGAAATGACAAGCCGTTTATACCATGAGTCTGAGCACGAGAGTTTGGAATGTTTGGAATGTGCCTGACGTCACTGCGTCGGGAATCCGACACAGAGATCCAGAGTTTCCCAGAGCCTTCGCCAGCGGGGAGCGCGAGGGTCTGGGTACGAGAATGACTTCCCAGCGTGTTTGGCAACAGCAGACTTTTCTTGTTTGTTGTCATTGCTCTGATGAAGGTCTGAGTCAACAGGCCGAAAGCTTAGCAAAGAAATATTTTACGTGGTTTTTCCACAAAACTTATTTATATTACAGTTGACTTGTTTGTTTGTTTGTTCGTTTGTTTGTCACTAGGACGTCTCACAAACTAAATTAGTGCACAGATTTTCATGAAAGTTTGTGGAAAGATTGATCATAGACCAACTACCAACCCATTCAATTTTGGTTCAATTTGGGTTTAATTTGGTTGAAACTTGGATGAGAAATTAATAAAAATCTGACCACAAGGTTCTTCGTGTAGAAGAATTGCTTCATTGCACTCATTATCCTTATTTTATTCAAACAGTTTTGCATCATTTTGATATGAGTGCAATCAAGCATTTTATTCATGCATACATTTATATGTCAGCTAGGCTGGTATCAATGCCATTTGGTGCTTTTTATTTTTTACTCTGTCTAATGCCAGATGATTTTACTCATCAAGGGAAGACTTGCTGAATTCTCCATTTTAGCCTGCAAAAATATACACCACAATGCCCGATAATATTTATCAGCAATAATAATAACAAGATGCTTGAGTCAGGCATTCACTCGGGTTACTGGCAAAAGTGCAGAGAGGCTCTACGTGCTAGCAAATGTGGGAGTGGGCCGAGGAACATAATATTGAAGGCTGAATGTAGTGTATACTTCACAGTGGTGAACATATAATTTACGATAAAGACAGTTGTCAGCCACATCTGATCACCAGGCCTCAAATTTAGTGGTGGCACCAATGGCCACTGGCCATCAATGCCCTGCTTGTTGGCCACTATGCCCTGGAAATATACTAAAATCCATGACCAGTAGTGGCCTGCCCTCAACCACAGTACTTAAGCTTTGTAGTACAAAGTGTATGATTAGTAAAATTGACAATAAAACCTAAAACTCTGCTGAAATATCTGCAGTATTTAAATTCACCTGCTCTGTCAGTCTACAATGATCGGTGTGGTTAAATTCAACATTCTCGCATTGGATTTCATTGCCAGAGCCTGCAATCCTTTTGGGCACAATGAAAAACTGAAAACTCGCTGCAAAAAACAACCATTTTTTAGACCTAAAGTTTTTTTATAGATGATAACGAAGAAGATAGTACGTATTGGGCTTATCGGCCTTGTACCTGAACAATTTCTACACACGAAAATGGATTGAATGATGAAATATCTGCAGAACAAAAGCAAAATTTGAGTCGAAAACTCGTACGGAAAATGCAGATTTCTCATATTTTCCTTTGTTATCTCAAACGTTTGAAGGTTGTCTTGCCAAGAATTAGTAATAAGATAATGCTAAATGATAGCTTTAACTCAAGTTTCAGTTGTGGAAATGCTAAATCTGACATTTTTCGATACGAAGAGTAATTCCAGAGCTGTAATAACACACGGTAAAGTGCATTGTGTTGTTTTTTTCCTATTGAAAATTGAGAAATTTAAAACCCAACTGTTTTTATAAACAACCTCTTCATTTTAAACCTGGGTTTCATATGTATTTTCTTTATATTTGTCCAAACCAATGGCAATTTTGGTTGCGTATTGTTGACTTTCATTTGAGAGCTTATATTTTTACTGTTTTCCTTGTTTTTAATCGTCATGTCAGTGTTCACCTACTCTACGGTATATTGGAATTTGATTTAAGCCTAAAAATGGTTAACAAGTTTAGTTTTTCTTTGATTTCAAGCTGCTTTTGCAACCCAGTTCACCAAATTCATCTTCATTTTCTCTCGGTTATACAGTAAAAGGGACTGGGGTTGACGTGCATGACGGGCCCCATGTTGGCTTCAAAACGTGCAAAGCGAGTTAGCGTTCCAGTTTATTTAGAGTTCAATGTGTCTAATTACATCTGATGTACAACCTGAAAACTCTGGCAAAAATTACCCTTTATACGATTTCTTTTTTGGCCGCCATATTTGTGTACCAAATGGCATCTGTGAGGTACACAAATATGGCGGCCAAAAAACGAATGCTCACATAAAGTGTAGTTCAACTAGAATACTATACATGACAAAATTACTGCATCCTGATTGGTCGAGAGGAGTGCAATTTCAATGTAATACAGTGCAGAAAAGGTGTAATACAGTACGGAAAAATGAAATATAGTGCAAATTTCAAGGAGTATTAAGCATTCTCACTGGATAATAAACAACCGGAAACTACCAGAAAGCCAATGAAATGCCTATGTGGATTTTGAAGGATGGTTTTTCCTTCACGAGAAAATCCAATAGGGCGACCAAAACATAAAGTTGTCGAAGAACATTTCGATTAAATACAGAGTGGATTTTGCTTTAATATTGTCATAAAAGTCCCTGCAAGAAGACTAGAAGAGGTTAGATGCTATGAGTAAAACGTTTGACGTATTTAGTGAACAAAATGAAGCACTTTTCAACCATTAAAGCTTCGAGAAGTGGAGCAATGAGTAGTAATTGTAACTTCGTAGCTGGAAGAACAGTTTGTCTAACATTTTCATGTATATTATTAATAAGTGATAGCATGGTTTCGAGTGCAATTTTGAAAAAACACGCACTCGTGAGTTTTTCAAAGACCTCAAATAGCACTCGTCCGTCGGACTCGTGCAATTTTGATAGTCTTTGAAAAACTCACTCGGCATGTTTTTTCCAAATTGCACTGGAAACCATGCTATTACCTATACAAATCTTTACATTGTACATCAGATATAATTAGACATCTCTTCTAAAGCTTAACCAAGCATTGTATGCCAAACTGTGTGTAGAAAGGGGCTTTTCAACGACATTCAAAAATTATGCTGATGTCAGCAATAATATAATTCAAAACTCTGTAACTCAAGAAGGAAAACTTGTATCGACTTAAAATTTTCCAGGAAGACTCGTAATAATGATCTACAAAATATATAAAACAACCAACCTTTTAGGTTTAATAATAAACATTTTAGAATTTTGTGACGTCGCAGTGAAGCTGCCTATTATGCATCTATCAATTGAAAGCTCGATTCCCCCCACCCCGGGACTGGGTGGGGATTTGATTTGCTAAAAATTGATTTTGCATAAAATGTTTTCAAATGCTATAAAATTCCCCACACTTCCCCTACCTTGTCCCAGGGTGGGGGGAGTCGGGCTTTCAATTGATAGGTGCATTAACACGTTGAGGCCTGGACCTCTCTCTCTCTCTCTGTGCTGAATAAAATTGTCTGGTGGGAGCCAGAATAAAATACTAAAGACTCGTCTTCAGGCTTCAAAGTGTTAAAGAGATAGGTCTTAACACTTTGAGGTCTGGACCCCTCCCTCTGTGTGCTGAATAAAATTGTCTGGTGTTAGCCAGAGTAAAATACTGAAGACTCGTCTTCAGGCTTCAAAGTGTTAACTATGGGCAGGCGTTAATTTCTCTCACCCGCAAGCAGAACGCCGGTCACGCAGGCCTAAAATATTACACTACAGTATTTAGGTTTTTGCGGATACTTAACAATTAGTCACCAAAGTCGAGGTGACTCGGTGAATATTTACCAAGTACACCTGTAGACTGTACCCAGTCTCTCCTGAAGACGGCGCGCGGGAGAGAAAAGGAAGGACTGTGGACATTGTCGTTGAAGTTGCGTTTGTCCTAGGCTCCGTCCAGTAATTTTTTAAAATTTATTATATATTAAAATTTCTCAATATTATTCGTTAGATTGAGTTTATAATTTCACTTAACGTAGAACCATGCAGTCCCATATAACCAAATTATATATATGTCAACATGATCGTTTGAATATGACAAAAATATTGATTCAAACAATGTGAAGATCGGATGTCTGTGAGAAAAAGTATAAGCGATCGATCCAGGGTATGCTCCCCCAACCCCCGGAAAATTTTTGAGATTTGAGTCTCTGAAATGGCATTTCCCGCGATCTGACATCGTATTTGAGCAAAATTTTGAACATTTTAAAACCTATTTTTTAAGACACGTTCTCTCAGTTTTACAAAAGATTTTGTCTAAAACTACAGTATTACATATTTACAAAGACAACGACAGTCATTTGCAACTCACTTGTCACTCTTCACCAAAATGTTCAGAAGTTCGTTACGAAGTTCGCAAGTTCGTGGAGAAGTTCAAAGTTCGTTTTGAAGTACGCAATTGACTGCCGGCTACTAGGAACCAAGAAGTCAATCAAATGCTTAGCTTAAAACGAGCTTTGAACTCCCCAATGAACTTGCGAACTTCGGAACGAACTTCCGAACATTCTGGTATAAAGTGAGTAGCAAGTGACTGCAAAATAATAGTTACTCTAACGGGATAAAGCGCGAACGCAACGCGAAAACTCATTGTCAGAGTTATGATATTAAACGACTAGTTAGTTCTTTATTCTGTGACTGTCTGAATACCAATAAAAAACTGGGGGGTTTCCCCTGCTTCCCCCCCCCCCCCCCCCCATCTACGGCCCTGTAGTCTTCTGGGAATGGGCACGCGCGGACCTAAGCGAGATCCCAGCCATTTCTTTAATAAATTAAAACACTATAGTTACAACCTTTTTTAAGCGGACACCCCTCTAAAGCGGCATTGGCCATCTATCTCGGGTGCCAGTGAGCGAATTAACCTCTCTTAAGCGGACAAATCTATATCAAAATTAACGTTTTCTTTAACAACAGTAACAATCTAACACTTGAGATTAACTGAGAGTAACCAACACTTTGAATTGTGAACCTGTTTAGGTCAGTTAGTGCTGTATTGATTGTGTTATATAATTATAGTGAAAACAAACTACGTGTATAGACACAAAAAGCTGGTCACCACATGTGTACCCCCTACTGTGTAACCCTTTTTAAGCGGACGCCCGTCTTAACCCGACACAGCGAAGTCCCAAAGGTGTCCGCCTAATAGGGGTTGGACATCTCCCTGTACTGAATAAAATCGTCTGGCGTTAGCCAGATAAAATACTAAAGACTCGTCGTCGGGCTTCAAAGTGTTAGAGAGATAGGTTTTAACACTTTGAGGCCTGGACCTCTCCTTGTGCTGAACAAAATCGTCTGGCATTGGCCAGAGTAAAATACTAAAGACTCGTCGTCGGGCTTCAAAGTGTTAGAGAGATAGGTTTTAACACTTTGAGGCCTGGACCTCTTCCTGTGCTGAATAAAATCGTCTGGTGTTAGCCAGAATAAAATACTAAAGACTCGTCTTCAGGCTTCAAAGTGTTAATGAGATAGATTTTAACACTTTGAGGCCTGGACCTCTCCCTGTGCTGAATAAAATCGTCTGGCGTTAGCCAGAATAAAATACCAAAGACTCGTCTTCAGGCTTCAAAGTGTTAAAGAGATAGGTTTTAACACTTTGAGGCCTGGACCACTTCCTGTGCTGCATAAAATCGTCTGGCGTTAGCCAGAATAAAACACTAAAGACTCGTCTTCAGGCTTCACAGTGTTAGGAGTAAAACACTTGTCAGCCAAAACTTAACTAGAACTACATTACCCAAACTCTACAGTGGTTGATAACGGTTACTGTTATCATTAAAGTGCAAATGAAGCGAAAATTAAGTTAGAGTAACATCTTTTGCAGTTTTTCGTTTCCTTGCTTCGTTCTTGAGATATTTTAGTTTGTTTGACATGCAAAATAAACATTTTGACGTCATGACGTGCGTAATGAGTTATCAAAAAAAGTTATATATCTTTGATATTGTCAAATATAATTACCTGAAAATCTACATGTTTAGTGTTCTGGACGAAACACACCCACATGCTTCCTTTGAATTAATTTGGTTTGATAATAGCAAAGCAAAATAACATTTTTCGATAACTCATTATGCACATCATGACTTCAAAACGTTTAATTTGCATATCGAACAAACTGAAATACCTTTAGAACGAAGCAAGGAAACGAAAAACTGCAAAAGATGTTACTCTATCATTTTAAGTGTTCTTTCAAATAAGACTGACTTAATTTTCGTTTCATTTGCACTTTAAAGGCACAGTGTCACCATGACGCAAACTTGAAAAACTTCGCGGACAAATTCAAGTTCACATGATTAAAACTATCGTGAATATCACACACGTCAAAACTTGGACTAAATAGTCCATGCGAAAATGCACTAATAACTTACTCTTTTAACGTTTTAAGAATATTATTCCTTTCCTTTGCACACAAATATAATTTTTGTCTCGCGCAAAACTATTAATTAAGCGCTAATTTAATACCTGACGCTGTGCCTTTAAACCCGCGTTTATACTGCAAGCCATGGCGTGGCCTTGGTCTGGCCTGGGGTAAATGTATCATGTTTACACTGGCACAAGGCCAAAGCATTACCAGAAATTTGGATCATTTATGCCGCTGCTCTCGGTCAGCGGCTATATTCGCCAAATAATATAATTATGTATTCTAGAATTTCTAATGAATGTGATTCTGCTGTATTCTAGTGTTTCTCATTATTCAGGTCATTGAGTTCTTTAGAATTCGCCTAAACCGTGCACGATAAGGACTGTGAAATCAAGCAAGTTCAAACGCTTTTGGAAGTACTATGCTAGAGACAAATGAGGACCTTTATGTGCTCTCGAAGTAGACTGACTCATGCCGAATGCGACGCGAGTTGGGCACTTCGCATCGCCCGTATAAACGCATTCGTAACGTTGTTGGTCAATTTGGCCAATTTCTAGAACCTGTTTGCAAAGATTACTATGGCTAACACTATGGATAGTGGCGCTTTCAGTGCAAAAATAAGACGAGCTAGGGAAGTACTTTGGCATCGAAGTAAGCAAATATTTTTTAGTTATAACTGTTCCTTAGTCCATGCTGAAGTCAAATGGAGTCGGGCAAAGAAGAAATATTTCACCGTTTAAGCAAAATTTGAATTATGTGCTCTCAGAGGTGGTTGGACAAGTACCACGTGAATATCTCGACCAATGAAATGGCTTATTTTCTCATCGTTTGATCGGCTGAAAATTTTGCATTGGACTTAGAATACCGAATATTACGCTATTGTCATTCATTTTTTTCTTTAAAAAACAGCGATATCGTTTGATATATTGTTGGACTATCCATATCTGCAGGATTTTGCAAGGTAAATGTATTTTTCTACTTTATTTTGATGGTTTATGTAGGTCGTGTTGCCCTAAGCGAAGACCCGACTTCCGGTTTGTCAACAATCTTCAAAGCAAAAAATCTCGAATTCCAACGGTTCGAATTCTCTAATTTTTGCGTAATAAGTTGAACAAATGTCTAATCTTGGATTCTATCCAGACGACCCCCGGTGACCTCTCTACCGTTTTCGAGATATTCGCCTTTGAACCGACCGGTCGGCACTAGATCATGGTCGAGATACGGACAAATATGCGCCTGCTAGCTTTTAATACAGCGGAGAACCTGCGCGTCATTACTATAACATTGCTCTGGATTCAAATGCGTTCGAATCATTCTTTTCCCTGCGATGGCTTCCACCGGAAGGTACCGGTGGAGATTCATGGAGAGCCAGCTAATATTCTGTAATTCTAAAGAAGATATTCTGGCAGAATTCGGTGACTATAAAAGTAAACCATGACAATATGTGTCGTACTTACATTGGGTACTTACTTGGGTATTGTCGTACTTACAAATTTTATAATCGCTTGAATCTGCCGAATCCAGCACTATAGGTTTTGTCTACCGAAAGCATTAAGACCCGTTGTTATTCGAATATGTACTGAGTCTTGAAATCCTCTGTAAAATATCACTGAACATATCTCCCAAAATTCAATTAATAATATATATTTCCAAATTTTCAAAATGTAAATGTAAGACTTGGGTGTTATTGTTGTGAATGACGCGCAGGTTCTCCGCTGTACTGAAAGCTACCAGGCGCATATTTGTCCGTATCTCGACCATGATCTAGTGCCGACCGAACCGACCATGGTATTTCGGCATTTGCTAAGATGGCGCCTAATAAATTTAAGAGGGCCTTTCGCCACTAAAGCTTGTTTTTTTCTCAAGAATTTTGGAAGTTTCCTAATATTTCGAGCTTTATTCTTTAGAGTAAGTGTAGAATGAGTGGTGGACAATTATTAAAGAGTAAAGTTTGGTATTTGTCTGTTTTTATGGTCCAAAACGCTTGACCTCGCTGTATAAAAACACCATCATTCTGGAAAAAATGTATACATATCAGGCCTACATATATTCTGTAAATATTATTACAGAATGTACTGAATTTTCTTAAAGATCTGCTATATATGTATACAGGCCTGATATGTATAGATATTTTTTTATATTAAATAACATTGTGTTCCATGACAGCATATGATTATTAAAATTGATGTGTGGATAATTATTTGTAGTTTATTGTTGTTGGTCATTGTTATTGTGAATAATATATTATAGTTGTAGTATTATTATTTTTTTTTGCTAATTTGTTATAATTTGTTGTTGTTGTTGTTGTTGTTGTTCGTATTGTTTTTTAGTATACAAATATTTATTATAGGACTTTAGCCAAGTGTGTGTGTGTGTGTGTGTGGGGGGGGGGGGGGGGGGGCATGTGCCCTTGTGTCCACCCCTTGATTTGTACACCCATGAAGTGAATACAATAGTTAGCCATTGGCTGTACAGTCAACTTTTAAGACACAAAAAGGTTAATAATTCCATCTCACTTCCTATTTTTTACAGGAAGTGAAGAGATACAGTACAGATGTCAGTGTTGGAATAACTTGCCTGGGCACAAGCACCGATCTGAACAGGATTTTTATGATTATAAATTGATGGATTCTCTTTTGCCAAATAACATTCAAATATGTAGTTTGATGTTTTGCATGTTATCAGTTGTATAATTACATAACAATGCATAATTGTGGATATAACTAATAAAATTTTAACAGAGGTATTATCTCTCACGTAGTATACAATTCGAATGCTGTGTCTCAAAGCCTAATTAAATGCCTGGATATTATTCATCCCTTTGCCTTTGAGTGCTACTGCATGTACATACTGATAGACAGTGAACTCTGTCTAAGACAGACACCCTTGGGCTGGACTTTGTCTGTCTTATAGTTCATTTTATTGGACTTTGCCTGTCTTATAGTTTGATTACCCATTCACTTTTCTGATGCCCTCTCTAAAGTTGATGTTTTCTTGGCAGGGGGTGGTGGTGGGGGGGGGGGGGGTTGGTGGTGGGGGGGGGGGGGGTTGGTGGTGCTTGACTGCAAAAATGTAAGATCAATATTGAGCAACATTTTAATTTTATTCAAGTTCCTTATTTACATACATATATATTTAGGATACAGGAAATACACTTTATTTGATAAAATATGAATATTTGAACATTTGACCAGTAAAATACCAAGTGGTCCAAGTTTATCAATAGATTCTGGAGGCAATTCAATAAATTATCTTGATGTTGGATTTTGAATTAACCTTAATACAAAGAAAAATACAAGATAGTTATATTGAATAATAAATTTTAGGCTAGCTTTATTCACAACTTTATAAAATTTGGGATACAAGTAAGCTAAAGTATGAAGGAAGAGGGAAATCATAAACCACTAAACAACAAATAATGTTGATTTCTCAAATCTCACCCCACGCTTTTCTCCAGTTGTAACGAATCACACGTTGCACCGCACAACCAAATCATCCTTCATTGTAAATATCTAAATTCATTTCTGATTTGTTCCATTATCTGTAACATAAAATGCGTCGAATCCGAACAGGATTGGGTAGTCCTTGAAAACTATCTTGAATGCCCATCCGCCATTGTCATGAATATACGCCAAATAAAGCACAATCTGATCATATTAATTGTGTATGATCGTCACGGATTGTTCTCGTATTCTCCTGCCCATCAGATTTATAAATTGTGGATCAACTGTGACGAGTTTTCAACAGTTTTTGTGCATCTAGTCCACAGAGGAGAGTCCATTCCTCGTCTGCGGTCAGATGCAAATGAATCGATTTTAGCGTTAGGACCATGATGCTTTGCGTGACTTGTCCAACCTCCTCTGCATGTACATAAAACTTATTTCACAGCCATGATGGAAATTGCTCGTAATTATATGTAGTCCTATTATTACAGCTAGTAGATGGCAACATTAGTCACCTCAGATTTCAAGGACTCTTCTTTGGATTCTTGCTGATCCAAGTTCAACAACCTATAGGCAACATGCCTATAGGGGATCTATAGGCAACCAATAGGCTATCCGCCTATAGGCAATACCTATAATATGTAACCCCAAGGCAAGAGCACCTTATAAGCACATGACACAAATTATGACCCTGGGTCTGATTAGCTGTATGTGCTTTGAAAAGCTTGTTACAAGCTGCAAAAATGTGTTTGCACTTCATGTTTCCTAGTAACATTGAAACAGATTTAAAAAAAAAAAGATTTTGGCTAAGGTTGTCCACCATGGTGCAATATAATATTGTAACTGAACTGAAGGAGAGTATTTTGTACCATATTGTCTATTAGTATCTAAACTTGTACTGTACTGTACTGTACTGTACTGTACTGTACTGTACTGTACTGTACTGTACTGTACTGTACGGTATATGGTACTGCCTGAACATACTTATAAGATGTTTGATTTAGTATAGTAGTTTATTTTAATTAGGGATGACTTTCATTGTTGTATTAAAAGGTTTGACTATATTTCTGTACTGTGAAGCATGAACATGTATATCTTGCATTGATACTCAACAAACATTTATTTTACCCACAAGAAACTTCCATTTGGGTTCAGTTTCAATTTGGTTAAAACAGTAGCTTCTAAGACACACATACTGTTCAAATTACATGTATTTGTAATGGTAAATACCATGAAATTAATGGTAATACCATGTAGCTAGATTATCTGTGGGGCAAAGATCGATGGCATTCCCCCTGCAGATTTTGACAGGCCCCAAGAAAATGAGGGAGTAGAAAAAAACTATTTGGTTTCTCTTTAATTTACAAACGAATGGTGAAAACTTCAGTGTATATACACGAATGGTGTTATCAACTTATCATGCAATTAAGGACCTGTGCCACTGGCTGCAGTGTTGTCAACCTTGGGATTTTATCCCAAGATCTTGGGATTTTTTAAAGGAGTTGGGATTTTTTTCTCAGGGATTCAACTTGGGATTTTTCTTGGGATTAATTCCAGAGCAAACAGTTTCGGTTTTAAAAAGCTGATTTCAATGTTAATTATTATTTTTTTATTTAATTGATCATTAGATCATAGCCCCTACGTTCTTTATGTATTCGTTTGATTTAGACAAGATGAAGTACTCTATCCAAATTAAGTATGTATTACTGATACAGTGGGCTCAGATTGCTATATGTCAAACGGCGATAGAGACCTGGGAACTAGTCAGTAAATGAAACTGTGAACCTTGGGATTTTTTTGTAAAAAATAGGGAATCTTGGGATATTTTCAGACGTTTATTGGGATTTTTACGAAACTTGACTTAGCAACACTGCAGGGCTGTATCCAGAAGGGTTTAGACGCCGGAACCCCGGTTTGAGATCCCAAACTAAGGTCCCCAAAAAATCATATTAAAATGACATTAACTCAAAAGAATATGAAATTAACATAAAACTAACTACAATCATTATAAACTGTGTACTACAAACTGAGTTATCTTTTCAGTCATTTAAAGCAGCTAAATTAGCTATTAGGCGCTCACCAATGCCAGTAGAAAAAGAAAACGCAATAAAACGTCGTAATTCATGATCTCATAATACGGTAAGATGAAGTACTTACCTTCCGTTTCTTGTGATATACTGACCACAAGGAACGCAGGTTCTGGGGAGAAAAGTCTATAGAGCATTCGAGCGCATTCCCGTACCCAGACCCTCGCGCTCCACGCTGGCGAAGGCTCTGGGAAACTCTGGATCTCTGCGTCGGATTCCCGACGCAGTGACGTCAGGCGCATTCCAAACATTCCAAACTCTCGTGCTCAGACTCATGGTATAAACGGCTTGTCATTTCCCCTCCTTTTAACAAATCTCGTGTATAAATGTCGTGTAAATCGTATCGTATCCATCATGAATCGCGAAGTAAACGAAGCTATGCATTTGGAAAGAACGGGACAATCTAGTTTAGTGTTAGAGAAAGGACAGAAAGATGCCATAACAGCCATCGCTCGACGTACGTGGAGTCGAAATGTTCCCCTGGTGTTTGACTAGTCTACAATCTAAAACGAGGAACATCAGCCCACTCTGGGAAGAAAGTGTTTTGGTCAACTCAGTTTTAAACGTACTCATCGAAGACCAACTGGCGAAACGAAAGAATATGGGATTGAAGGCTGTTGATTTGAGAGACGATCGCAACATGATAAATTTTAGTTTATAGTATTATATTTTCGAATTTAAATGTGGTGTATTGCTGTTATTTGATTTGTCAAATTATATCAAACGTACGTTTATGGCAAACAGAGTGTAGATTGTGAAATTCTTATTTTGTTGAATTTGTTTGAATTCTTTTCATTGTTTCGTAAAGCCAATCAGAACACTCATATTTCCAGAGATTCCCAGAGCCACTTCACGCATCAGCGCGTGGGTCTGGGTACGAGAATGATTCGAGCGTGGAAAGATGTAAATTTTTATTGTATTTTAATATTTTTGCCATTGTATAAAAAAATTCAAAAGTTTATTAATTAAGCTGTGTAGATTAGTGAAAAGCTGCATTAAAAATCACCCATCAGAATGTTGAAATTCGCCGCTCAAAATGCAGGAATCAGAAACTCTAGTTTTCAAAATTTTCCAGGGGAGCATGCCCCCGGAACCCCCTAGATGGTACACTCACTGATTGCACAACCGGTATCCCCAAATTATCTCTGGATACGGCTCTGTGTGCAAACTATACTGAACATTACAGTATCTATTGTAAACCCACAAGTAGTGATGAGATCCCCCCCTAAGTAATGGCCCTCCTCCAAAGTACACATGCAAAAACGCACATTCTGTGTCAGACCTGATGCAGAATGATGTCAGATCTGTTCAGAAAAATGTAGCGACCCCTGATACATGATATCATATCTGTATCATCAGTACCTGCAGCTACAACAGACTTTTCAGAACAGATTCTGTCAAACTGTATCAGCCTGACACGGTCAGTACTGTATCAGTTTGATATAACAGACTGAACAGGTATGTTGTCTACGGAGCTCTCGCAGTCTGTTAGAAATTCTAACTAAATGTTATATACATCAGCGCTGGTACATTCTGTAGCTGTCAGGCTGTATCAAGGGTCGCTACATTTCTCTGAACAGATCTGATATCAGAGCTGATCAGACTGTGCGTTTTTACGTGTGTAGTGGCCCTCCACTAGTAGCAGCTCCTGAAAGTAGTGGCCCCCAAAACCAGTGGCTTCCCAGAAATAGTGGCTTCCCAAAACGAGTGGCTTCCCAGAAATAGTGGTCCCCCAAAACTAGTTGATCTCGAAAATAGTGGCCCCTGAAAGTAACAGCCCCCCAAAACCTAAGCAGCCCCTGAAAGTAGTGGCCCCCTCGAAAATAGCACCTCCCT